>JAECMU010107193.1:7873-18953 GCA_016106625.1 Dracogyra subfuscus
CCAGCCTGTTGTCCGGCGACCTAACCGCTAAGCCACCGAGGCCGGTATTAGGCTATTGCACGATGACTCTTTAAATAGTCAGGGGTGGACTCGGTCCAGTGGTAAAGCATTCACTTGGTGCATGGTCTGTCTGGGATCGATCCCTGCCAGTGGGTCCATTGGGCTATTTCTCATTCCAGCCAATACACTATGACTGGTTTATCAAAGGCCATGGTATGTACTATCCTGTCTGTGTGATGGTGCATATAAAAGAACCCTTGCTGCTAATCGAAAAGAGTAGCCCATGAAGTGGTGACAATGGGTAACCACCTTCAATATCTGTGTGGTCCTTAACCATATGTCTGATGCCATATAACCATAAATAAAAGGTGTTAATTTAGTGTGTTGTTAAATAAAACATTTCTTTCTTTCTTTCTTTTTTTCACTCATGCCAACACGAAGTCAATGCTACATTATCATAATACGTATCACTCGCCTTTACCGTACTTGAATATCCCTTTTTTGTTTTTGTTTTATTAATAGTTTCACATTTACAGCTACACACGGTCCTCGTGAAGACAAAAGCAAATTTACATACCCCACACCTGTGATCTATCGTGTGTATGTCATGGTAACCTACTGCTGTGCTTTAAGAATGTCCCCTCCCTCTCTCATACAGCATTGAACATGTGTCTACCCGAAACCAATTTCACTCTCTGATTCTTAATTAGCATGCAGGGTCACTCCATGTCATGGATCAGATACCTGTATGGCATCTTGACCTTTGACCTCTAGACTAGTGTTTTGTTCAGTCTTGCTAAGTGCTAAGACCTCCCAATGAAGAACAGTTCAGCGGAGTTATTACTTGCTGGCGTTACTACTAATTCTTTCAGTTTATCTTCATGCTTATATCCAAGTAAGGTTCAAGCACACTGTTGTGGGTCCCATTCCACGAAATAATTGTAGCTAATTGTAGTGACTTATGGTGAATTTTACAACTGGCACCATAAATTTTACAGCTGTTCCATAAAGGAACATTACGGTAGTCGTATATGCTCCTTTAATGATTAATATATTCTTTGCAAAGAAGAGCAAATTAGTTAAATAATAAATTGGTTACGGACTTTTCGAAACTTCTTGGATGTATTTATTGGTATGAACCTTACGGTTGTTGTAAGCACCCCTTTAATAATTAATATATTCTTTGCAAAGAAGTGCGAATTAGTTGAATAATAAATTGGTTACCAACTTTTCAGAACATTTTGGATCTATTCATTGGTATCGGGCATCCATGAAGTATCTTTGTCAGTTTATGAAGTAAGCGAAAATTGTCAAATACATAACACATGAGAGTTACCGTATCTCACGGATTTTCATGTTAAGGTCGTATTGTTTAGAATGTTTTTCATGGAATGTCGAGTTTCATAAAAGTTATTTAGTATGTATTTTAACACAATAAGTTAGTAACCTTCTTAGAAAATTACCAAATCATCATCTAACTGCCATTTGACATCTATGTTAGTGGCCTACAACTGCCTCGTATTTATTGTAAATTTTCACACTAATTTACAACGAAAGTAAGCTAAGCCGCGTCATGGAACCGTCTGGCGATCGTAGAAAGAAAAAAAAGATTGCGATGGTAAGTATTTACGGCGATATTATAGTGCTAAGATAGCTTCATGGAATGAGGCCCTGGGCACACACCTCAACTATCTGGACTGTCTGTCCAGAACAGAGGGTTAGCACATAGTGAGAGATAAGAGGGTATAAGAGGTATAGTCGTCATACACCTACCCATTGAAGTGTTAAAGCTCGCTCTGGGTGGAAGATGGTACTGGGCTTCAAATTAAGTATCTACCAGCCTTATGTCCAATGACTTAACCATGACAACACCATTACTTAGATTATGAAGATCCATTTAAGATATGAATATATTAAGCATTGACAGTCCATTCCTGCAGTTGCCTGGAATAAGATATGACCATATTAAGCAAAGACAAGTCAACCCATGGAATTGTCCACAACAATAAGATATGACCATATTAAGCACTGACAGTGAATCCATGGAATTGTCCACAGCAATAAGATATGACCATATTAAGCACTGACAGTCAATCCTTGCAGTTGTCCACAGCAATAAGATATGACCATATTAAGCACTGACAGTCAATCCTTGCAGTTGTCCACAGCAATAAGATATGACCATATTAAGCAAAGACAAGTCAACCCATGGAATTGTCCAAAGCAATAAGATATAACCATATTAACCAGCTCCTACCCAGAGTGAGTTTAAGCCACTCATTGGGTAGGTATAAGGCCACTACACCCTCTTCTCTCTCACTAACCACTAACAATTAACAACTAACCCACTGTTCAGAACGTTAATTGGATATAAGCACGAAAATGAGTTAAAATGAAATGAGAACTCCCTTTCAACAGGGAGGTCTGTAAGGGACTCCGATCAGCCCATGTCATGGCAGCCATCACAAACCTGTATGGCAACTTAACCTTTGACCTGTAGGCTAGTTTTGTGTTTAGTCTTGATAAACGACTCTTCAAACACAATCCCCGCCTCTTCAGTCTGGACAATCGAGTTCTGATCTCTTTCAGGCATCGGTCTTAATAAGTTCTCCGACTACAAATCCGGCCTCTCGTCTAGTAAATGAGAAAGTACTTGATGCCGTTTTGTGACAAAAGGTCGCGAAGCACCTTGCTTCATTAGTGGGGCTCGAGACTCGGGGAAGGATAAAGCAAATACATTCTCTGTCAGGCTTCGACAGGCAGTTCTTTTGTCTCCTTGTCATCCTTGTTCTTCTTTCCGCGATGGTGTCAGTCACAAGTCCGGTACAAGTGGTTTAAAGCTCCAATGGGTGAAGGTTCGTTCATCCAAGAGTCTTCAGATAAAACACTGCATATTGAAGATCCATTCATCAAATAGTCATTAGTTGGATTTATTTTCAGAAGCATTGTTTTTGGGGGGTTGGGGGTTTTGGGGTTGTGTTTTTTTTTACTTTTTCATAAATCTTTCTGAATATTGAAGAACCGGTCATCTAAGATTCATCAGTTATTTTTACAAGAATTGTCATTTTATTTTTGTTCTTTTAAAAAAAAAATATTCCTGAATATTGAAAAAAAGGAGAAAAATGTATGATAAATGTTTACATACATTCTGGAACAAACAGATTAGCTCTTGAGTATCACTGCAGCATTTTAAAGTGACGTACCCTAGTTTCTAAAAAGGCACGTTTGTCTGAATACAATGGTTATCGCCCCGTCAGCTAACCACTGGAGTTTTTCTCGACATAACCATATGTCCGACACTGATATCACCGTAATTATAATGTGTTGAGTGCGTCGTTAAACAACAAAAAAACAATGGTTATCGAGACAAGCTCTTGTTACTTTTAGACAGTATTTCCCTATTTAAACATCACAGAATTTAACTTTTCTCTGATATAACCTTATTCAAAGGTGGGTTGCAGGTTTGTATATTAACTATAAACTTAGTGTCCATATCAAAGGCTGAAACTAGGGTATGCGCCTTTAAAAGAAAAAGAAAACAAAAGAAAAAACTAAATGTTAAAATGGACAAAAACAAAACCATTCTTGTTCAAAAAATATGTACTCGATTATACTATTAGATGAATCTATTTTTAATATTCAGGAAAATGTTTAAAAGATGGAAAAAACCCATCGTATATGGTGTTGGACATATAGTTATGGACCACAAAAATAATTGGAGGTGAAACCCACTGCCACCACTACATGGATTACTCTTTTTTATTAAATAGCAGCAAGAGATCTTTTATATGCACACAGACAAGAAAGCACATACCACAACCTTTATTAGACCAGTGATGGAGCACTGGTTGGAATGAGAAATAGTCCAATGGTTCCACCAACGGGAATCGATCCTAGTCTGACACATTTTATATATGGTTATATGGCATCAGACTTATGGTTAAGGACCATACAGAAATTGAGGGAGGAAACCCGCTGTCACCACTAAATGAGCTACTCTTTTAGATTAGCAGCAAGGCATATTTTTACAAAATGTCATTAATAAATGGAGTATGGTGGTTATGAAGATGGTTGAATAAAGTACATTTAGGGACAAATCAAATAATGTTTGTTCAGGTAATACTCTTATTAGACCATTAAATAGGTCAGTGGTCTGTGACAATATGCCTTTAAACCCTTACGATTCTGCTAGAGCTTAGTTCTGCTGTTTTTACAATCACTCCATGGCTCTCACAGCCTGTTACCAAATATTAAACACATTCTACAGACTGTCTGTTGATACAGTGAAACCTATCAAATCCGGACCCTCTGTAAACTGGAATCCCCTCAAAACCAGACCCTCTGTAAACCAGAATCTCCTCAAAACCGGACCCTCTGTAAACCGGAATCCCCTCAAAACCAGACCCTCTGTAAACCGGAATCCCCTCAAAACCGGACATTTCATATGGGCTCTTTTTAAATATCTGTACATAACAGAACCTCTCTAAACTGGATACCTCTTAAAACCAAATGTTTTACTTGGTTTAGAGGGTGTCCTGTTTAGAGGACTTTCAATGTATAATTTATTATTTTAATAGACTGACTGTGAGTTGGCAATGTTTCTCTTATTGCAGGGGCGGGACGTAGCTCAGTGGTACAACGCTCGTCTGATGTGCAATCTGAGATCAATTCCTGTCGGTGGGCCCATTGGGCTATTTCTCGTTCCTGCCAGGGCAGGCAGCATAGCCCAGTGGTACAGTGCCCGCCTGATGCACGGTCGGTCTAGGATCGATACCCGTCAGCTAACCACTGGGTTTTTTCTCGACATAACCATATGTCTGACGCCGATATAACCGTAATTATAATGTGTTGAGTGCGTCGTTAAACAAAACAAAACAAAACAAAACAAAACAAACATCGTTCCTGCCAGTGCTCCACAACTGGTATAACAAAGGCTGTGGTATGTACTATCCACGACTGGTGTATCAAAGGCTGTGTGATATGTGTTACCCTATCTATGGAATGGTGCATATAAAAGATCCTTTGCTGCAAATCAAAAAGAGTAGCCCACAAAGTGGTGACAGCAGATTTCCTGTTCTGTATCTGTGTGGTCCTTAATCATATGTCTGACACCATATAACTGTAAATAAATGTATTGAGTGTGTTGTTGAATAAAACATTTCCTGTTATGGCACACAAGCTGTCACAATTGAGGTACTTGAGTACATCACAGCAAAAGTTGAAGTTTGTTTTGTTTAACAACACCACTAGAGCACATTGATTTATTAATCATCGGCTACTGGATGTCAAACATTTGGTAATATTAACTCATAGTCATCAGAGGAAACCTACTACATATCTCAATATCTTGGTTAACAGCCATATTCGGCTAGTTTCACTTTTATTTGTCATAAATAAATGCTAAGCGGGCAGCATAGCCCAGTGGTACAGTGCCCGCCTGATGCGCAGTCAGTCTAGGATCGATCCCCGTCAGCTAACCACTGGGTTTTTTTCTCGACATAACCATATGTCCGACGCCGATATAACCGTAATTATAATGTGTTGAGTGCGTCGTTAAACAAACACACACAAAAAAAAAAAAAAAAGAAGCTAATTAATTGCATCCATCCATTAATCCATTCATCTGTCCATCAATCCATCAATTCATCTACCACATCACCCACCCTCCCATATATCCATCTGTGTTTCATTCATCCATCTGTCTATCCATTCATACCTCTATCCTTCCACTCACCCATCCTCCCATTTATTCATCCATCCATCATCCATTCATCTATCCACACACTTGCTCATTCTTCCATTCATTCATTCATTCATTCATTCATTCATTCATTCATTCATTCATTCATTCATCCATCCATTCATCCATCCATCCATCCATTCATCCATCCATCCATTATCCATTCATTTATCTTCACACTTTCTCATTCTCCCTCGATCCCCGTCAGCTAACCACTGGGGTTTTTTCTCAACATAACCATATGTCTGACGCCGATATAGCGTAATTAAAATGTGTTGAGTGCGTCGTTAAACAAAACAACCACAAAAAAAAAATTATCATTCTCCCATTCATTTATTCATCCATCCATCCATCCATCCATCCATCCATCCATCCATCCATCCACCCAACGTATCATTTATTCCTATTATGTAAAGATCGCTATTTTATCACCATAAACATCTTTTTTTCCCAATACAATCTTAAGGAACAGAATACAAAGAGTCCTGCTTATTCAAATTTCTATTCTCTTCATGCATCAGTGCTTCCCAATGATACCTCCCCCCTCCCCTTCCACTCACCCACCACACTACTAAAAATCTCAGCATGCTGCTAATACAGAAGACGCGTCGTAAAAACTGTTTTAATGACGGCCGTCATTAACATGAAAACAGCGACGGAGCGTGCTATCCCGATTCAATGGTCGCGGACTCCTGCTCTCTACGTGTGACTACTTAGCATGATATAAGGGGTGGATCAAGCGTTTCTTCTGCTTTCGCGGGTGAGCGAGCACAACCTTGTTGAAAGACGCTGAATCCGATCGGGCTTGTGTTTTGCGGTCCTGCCTGTGGGTGTTTGATGATCGGTGGTGCTTTGCAGTGTGATACCCCTATTTTACCAGTCCCAACTGGTGGCTAACTATAGGCAGCTGGGTATTATTGTTAAAACAGATGGAACAAGTGGTTTAGATAGTATAATACTAGCCCCATTTATTCATCCACTCATCCATCCATCCATCCATCCATCCATCCATTACCCATCCATCCATTACCCATTCATCCATCTACCCATTCATCCATCCATCCATCTCTACATCCATCTATACATCCATCCATCCATCCATCCATCCATCCATCCATCCATCCATCCATCCATCCACCCATCCATCCATTACCCATTCATCCATCTACCCATCCATCCATCTATACATCCATCTATACATCCATCTATACATCCATCCATCCATCCATCCATCCATTCATCCATCCAAATACCATGGCCTTTGATATACCAGTTGTGGCGCACTGGCTGGAATGAGAAATAGCCCAATGGGACCCCAGAGGGGCATCAATCCCAAATCGACCGCATACCAAGCAAGGGGGCCTACTGAAATGTCAGAAATGAAATAAATGTTTGTTTAATAACATCATAATATATTTGTAAACAAAATCCAAACTTAAGTGCAGTGGAGTATCGGGGAGGGGGCTACTGGGGTGGTTGCCTTGGGTGTAAAATTCTGGACCGGTGGAAGGGAATGCTAAATAATATGTTATAATGAGCTGAGGCGTCATTAAACAAACATTAGGTTTTCTTCCTTTCTTTCACTGTCTACAGTCCGTTTCATCCTACAAAACTGTTTTCTGTTAATAATTTCAGATAAGTATAAAAGTGAAAGTGTTTGGCAAATAACAACAAATTATTATTTTTGTGTGTTTCAAAACAATCGTCTCGGAAATACATAACTTGTAGTAAATTCAGTGGTTTAAAAAAAGGTCTTCCCTGTAGACAAAATGTCGAAATAACAATATGTGAAACACCAACAGCCATAATTTAAAATGTGCTGAGGTGTCATTAAACAAACATTCCTTTCCTTTCAAAATAGGTGTAGTTTAACATGTGCTGAGGCGTCGTTAAACAAACATTCCTTTCCTTTAAAAATAGACATAGTTTAAGGTGTGTTCTTTCTCTTGCTATATATATAAATATTTCAACAGTTGGTCTAAATAGTATATATCAGAAATTAAATAGCTGTAGTTTAAAATGTGCTGAGGTGTTGGTAAACAAACATTCCTTTCTTTTCTCACCATCTAAACTAAGTGTTGAAATACCCATGTCTTAGACACCAAATAGCCCTAGTTTAAAATGTGCTGAAGTGTCATTAATCAAACATTCCTTTCCTTTCTGTTTGTTTCCCCACTGACCTGGTCACCTGACTCACCTGTGACACCTGCGTCCACCCATGGCTGTCTGGTAGGACGTCAATGCCTAAAGCACAGGTGAAGAGAGCCAGGCCATTGATATCGGATAGCCACGCTCCTCCATGTTAATTAAATGGTGAAACGCGAGCCCCATGCTCTTCTGTTACTGGGGAGTGTTTTAGCATAAAATACCCTATACTGTTATTACTGCATTAGGCAGCCTTTGATGCGGAAAATTAGACCGATCCAGCCAACTTGAGGATAAAATTGGGCTAATAAATGTAAAAGTCTGAAGCACCTGTTACTAGCTTCCATTAATGGGGGAGGGGGGGGCGCTGTGGGTGGAGGGAGCAGTTGATGGGACTTTTGATGTGTTTTTTTGTGTGTGTTTTTTTTTAATGTTGAATTTAAAGTATAGGCTAGTTAATGAGTAGGGAAGTTAAGGGATTGGAGTTTATTTAAAGATGCACTCAACACATTTTATTTATGGTTATATAGCATCAGACATATGGCTAAGGTCCACACAGATATTGAAAGAGGAAATCCGCTGTCACCACTTCATGAGCTACTCTTTTTGTTTAGCAGCAAGGGATCTTTTATATGTACTATCCAACAGACAGGGTAATACATTCCACAGTCTTTGATACAACAGCCGTGGTGCACTGGAACCATATGTCCGACGCCGATATAACCGTATTTATAATGTGCTGAAACAAAAAAACTATAGAAGTCTAAAAGAAAGATATATGTCAAGATATATTTCTGTAATGTTTATTATTACTTTGATGATGTCAAAATGTTTTTTAAAATATGGATTACTCAATATAAAGTAAAGTTTGTTTTATTTAACAATGCTACTATAGACCACATTGATTTTTCATCTTATCATCAGCTATTGGACGTCAAACATATGGTCATTTTGATACTGTGTTTAGAGAAAGCCAGCTTTCACCACATAGGCCTACAGTTGATAATTTAATTCAACACAAGTTACATAAAAAAAAATCACTGATTAAAAAATAATAGTAAGCAAGCATAAGTACATGCATATAATATATAATAGTGATTTATTTAACTACATGTGGTTATTATTTTTATTTTATATTTTGCTTGTACTGAAAGTGAAAAAGATTATCTGCAAACATTTATTTAAAAAAAAAAAAAAAAAAAAGCAGCAGAAAAGTAGTTAGCATACATTGTAGTTCAAGAACTGCAGATGATTTTATTCTGGTAAAAACGTAGCGATGTTGAATCGTTTTAAATTAATATGACGAAAATTGGGTGCCATTTTACAGACCTTGCTTTTTAAGGTGCGCGGTTGCGATCGCACTCGTACAGCGCACGTAATTTCAATCTGACGAGTGTGAAAAACAACGCACGTTACACTCAACAAATGGCGCACGTAAAATAGATAGGTATACTTATGTCCACTGTTTACAAAAATCAACAGTTTTCATAGCTCACTTAATAAACAATAAAACAATTGAAAACATGGCAGTGGCTTCCATGCAGTCGTTAAACTGGTATTTCTCTGTCTTGAACAAATCGGAAAATACTGGTTTAATAGATAATTTTGTAGACGTACCAGCCTATTTTATTTATTTTGGAAAGTGATTTTTCACTTGCCTTAGCATATTGAGGTGTGCGATTTTTCACTCGCCTATAATTTACAAAAACCAAGGACTGATTTTATAATTCTTGAAGTTTTTACTTTTTTTTCAAATTTGACAACTGGGATGAAACATACTTAAAATGTTTATTTTCACAGCGGATTAATCACTGAGACCAGTCCCTATTTTTGGATGTTATAATTTTTATGATCCCGGCAAGAAATTTACGGATTCTGTGCAGGATCCATACGGCACATAATTATCACCCATTCAAACATGTCTGGTTTACGGTAATCGAATGCTGCAATTGGCTGAATACTTTATGGGTCATTTGAATTACAAGCAAAGTATGGAAATGTTTATACATGTACCATATTAAAAAATAATAATAATAACGGTGGTTTGCAAATAGGGAAATGGTGCAACAAACCATAGGTATAAAACCATAGTTTCCAGTAACATTAGTGAACAAAACAAATTTTAATTTTTAATTTTAAATTTAAATTTTTATTTTAAAATAAACAGGAACATTTTCTTTTTTTACTCCTTTTTTTCATTTTATTTCAGTATGATTTGTTTAAAAATATTAATTAAAATAACCTTTCATGTAAGTCAATTTATTTTTAAAATTAAGAGACTCCTGTTACTTGAGACAATTAAACCAACCAACAGCAATATTTTAGTTGATTAATCTTTACTAAGTGCTCCATTTGACGACCAAAAAAACACAAAAAATGTTTTCCAGGAAATACTAAACAGTACATGTGCTATTCTTAGATTATTAAATTCCTGAGTCCAATTATTTCTTTGAATTTAATGATTTACGATGAGTGTGTGCCAAACTAAATACGACTTACAAGAAGAAATAAATGCTGAGATGAACTGATGTTAATTGGTGAAATAGGAGACTGATGTTCTTTGTCAATCACATAGTGAAATAAATCTTACTGGCTACTCAAAAAAGCACATAAAAATTGAACCAGCCTTGGTGGCGCAGTGGTTAAGCCATCGGCCTACAGGTTGGTAGGTACAGGGTTCACAGCCTGGTACCAACTCCAACCCAGAGTGAGTTCATAAGGCGTCAAAGGGTAGGTGTAAGGCCACTACACCCTCTTCTCTCTCGCTAACCACTAACAATTAACAATTAACTCACTGTCCTTGACAGATAGCCCAGATAGCTGAGGTGTGTGCCCAGAACACATATATAAGCCCGAAAATAAATTGAAATGAAATGAAATAAAAAATTTAAGTGGGGAGGACCAGGGAACACTGCCCTCCCCCCCCCCCATCTTACTGGTTACTCAAAATATCACATAAAAAGGGAGCACTGCCCTCCCTTCCCCAACTCTGAGCGACCATCTGACAAGCCCTGTAAAATGATGGAGAGTGAGATGAGAATGGACCTTTAATGGACAAGCACTGTAAAATGATGGAGAGTGAGATGAGAATGGACCTTTAATGGACAAGCCCTGAAAATGATGGAGAGTGATATGAGAATGGACCTTTAACTGACAAGCCCTGTAAAATGATGGAGAGTGAGATGAGAATGGACC
>JAECMU010107221.1:0-16076 GCA_016106625.1 Dracogyra subfuscus
ATTAATGTGTGTTAATTGTGTGACTGTTTCAGCTGTATCACACACCACCGACAATAACTGGTCATCTCACACCTAAAACAGTGTTAGTAAGTTATTGACATGTGTTTATTTCGCAATTAATGTGTGTTAATTGTGTGACTGTTTCAGTTGTATCACACACCACCAACAATAACTGGTCATCTCACACCTAAAACATTGTTAGTAAGTTATTGACATATGTTTATTTCTCATTAATGTGTGTTAATTGTGTGACTGTTTCAGCTGTATCACACACCACCGACAATAACTGGTCGTCTCACACCTAAAACATTGTTAGTAAGTTATTGACATATGTTTTGTTTCTCAATTAATGTGTGTTAATTATGCGACTGTTTCAGCTGTATCACACACCACCAACAATAACTGGTCGTCTCACACCTAAAACCGTGGCCCTGTTCTCATCAGACCACATCTGGAAGAGTCACTTTTCTCCAATCCTACAATCAGATGGAAGCTTGAAAGGTGTGGTGGTCATTAAATAATTATGATTATTCTGACTTAAAGGGACATTTGTGACTTCACTGCAATATTTAAGATGTTATCGACTAACAAAGACTTTTTAACGATTGTAATTACATATCAAATATATTTTTCTGCATAAAATATTAGTAGCTGTATATTAAATGTGTTACTGATAGTACTAATGTTTGTACTAGGTTAAATTTCATTTCATTTCCTTTTTTCTTTTTTTTTCTCCATACGTACAAAATTATTTGAAGACAAAATCCAGTTTGGGCTTCTTACAAATATTAAGACTACCAGAAAGACACTGTAATTCTAAAAAAATTTTTTTATTTAATATGTAAGTTTAATCGTAGAAATATTTTATTAGTCAGAAACATCTTACATTGCAGGAAACTCAGGAATGTCCCTTTAAATACTTTAATTTTCTTGTCTTAATATTTAGATTTGCAAACCCTTTTACACTTTAGTTATATTTTGTTCAATGTATTAATGAAACAAACATATATTTCTGAACATTAATAAAATTAACACATTTAAAATGTTAATTAAATTAACTTGATTAATAATACTTGTTTGAGCAGATAATTGTCATCATAAATTGGAAATTAATGTTATTTTTATTAAATGTTA
Organism: Dracogyra subfuscus; assembly: GCA_016106625.1. Taxonomy (NCBI): domain Eukaryota; kingdom Metazoa; phylum Mollusca; class Gastropoda; order Neomphalida; family Peltospiridae; genus Dracogyra; species Dracogyra subfuscus. The sequence goes on from JAECMU010107221.1 coordinate 1,135, forward strand.
CCCACATGAAGGGGTATGAAAGTAAATTGTTAAAGACGTATGACTGTGAGGATGGAATGAGGTTCAGTGATAGAGAAATCACCTGATGTACTGTAGGCCATGAATTCAATCACCCTCGATAGACACGTACAGTGCTAACTTGTTTTAATATCTAATGTATACAAACCCTGATCACTGTGGGCTCATGGCTCAGTCACCCTCGATAGACACCCCCACTCCAGTGCTAAGTTGTTTTAATATCTAATGTATACAACCCCTGATCGCTGTGGGCTCATGACTCGGCCACCCTCGATGGACACCCCCACTCCAGTGCTAAGTTGTTTTAATATCTAATGTATACAACCCCTGATCACTGTAGGCTCATGTATCAGTCACCCTCGATAGACACCCCCACTCCAGTGCTAAGTTGTTTTAATATCTAGTGTATACAACCCCTGATCGCTGTGGGCTCATGGATCAGCCACCCTCCATGGACACCCTCACTCCAGTGCTAAGTTGTTTTAATATCTAATGTATACAACCCCTGATCACTGTAGGCTCATGGCTCAGTAACCCTCCATGGACACCCCCACTCCTGTGAAAAGTTGTTTTAATATCTAATGTATACAACCCCTGATCGCTGTGGGCTCATGGATCAGCCACCCTCCATGGACACCCCCACTCCAGTGCTAAGTTGTTTCAATATCTAATGTATACAAACCCTGCAATTGTACACAGCAATCGGCAATACTGTCGAGTTTTTCAGTGGCATGTTTTTGTTTTTGCTATGGACATTTTCTTAATTGCAGGGTTTGTATATAAAATATTATGTTACTTGAACCATGTTATTAATTTAAGAAAGTGATTGTCTTATTATTTATAATGTTAAGCACATGCTGCCATTGCAGTAAGGATAATTTTCCTGACATACATTTTAGGTCTGTTTTCTGTTCCTATGCCACTTGTGATGAAGCCCGAACCCCTTGCTCTCCAACCACTGAAGATGATGGTGAAGAGTATTAAAAAGTTCAACAGACAACTAAAACTGCAACTGGAATATGTTCTTCTCTGGGGATTTGCGAAAATCTCCAAACCTTCAGGAACACATATAGGATATAAAGGTAATGCTTCAACATATATTCAGTACACTTAGCTTTTGTCAGATCAGTACCAGAAACAATTATCGGCATCTCTTAGAAGTATAAGAAAGGACAGTAATATTTATTTATTTTCATACATAACTTGACCTCTGCCTTATAGCCTTGTCTCCCTAGTCCCATGGATAAACAAAGTCCACCACTACAAATGTGGAGTGGAGCAACTAATTTTAGCATGCTCATATACCACTATGGTTTTGAGTATGTCCTTCCCAGGTCTTGTATCTGGATAACAAAAGGACCGACCCAGAAAGAACTACAAATGAATCTAAACCAAATACCAAACACAAGCTGGGTTAGATGAGCCAGAGCAAAAGAAAACGATGAAGGAGAATGAAGGAAGCTATCATGTGACCGAAACAGGTTGCCAACAACACATGGAAAATATTACCAATATGATTGGCAGTTTGTACCAGTTCATCATTATGGTGTGGAGGAGGTTGAGTGCATAAGTTAGAGGTCGGGTAAAGTATTAATGAAAAAAGAAACCAATCCCAATTTTCTTTTCAATCAGTGTTTTGTTGACTATAGTTCAATTTAGGTATGCAAGTAAATTCCCTTATCAACAATGTTATCTTGTCTACATCGAAGTAAATAGTATTATGTTGTTGTTGTCTTTTATGTCTATTGTTACTGACACTAAAACTGCATTATCTGTTTAATATTTGTTAGTTTGGGATGGAGGTTTATGGGGTGGGGGGTGTAAAGGTTTTTGTTTTTTTTAACTTTTTATTATGCCAAATAATTGGCAATGTCAATATTTGTTTGGCTTTTAGTTGCTCCAGTGATTGATTTGTTCAGTTGTTAAGTTTGATAATTCATTGAATCTTTGTGTGTATTTCAGACCATCTGATCCACTTTGATGCAGACCAGGCCTTTCAGGATCTCTCTCTGGACGTCTCCGGCTACCTGTATCACTGTCAGTTTCCAAACGTCGTCTACAAGTCCCTGGCCTGCTTCAGGTGTTCCAGCACCCAGACACACTCGCAGCCTCTCTCGTCGGTGTGTTCGCTAGGCCAAGAGGTAAACATAGTGTGAACACATAATACACAACTTTTCTCAAACTAATTGCATGAAGATATTTTATCCTATAATGTACACATAATATACAGTTCACAATTCCATTTGATATATTCCTTTGTTAACCTGATTAATAATGTTTTTCTGTCAATGGGTCATTTAGCTACATGTCAATAAGACCTGTCTGTCTGAGCGTAACGTTTCGATAAGCTTTAGTTAAAGCATGTGACATCAAATGACATTTGTGCCAGTCCTGATGATGACATATTACCTATGAAGGTGACTTTAGAACTGTGATTTACTAAATATCAGATTAAAGTATTGTTTTAGGAGTGTTTTAGGATATATAGAATTCACTAGTTGTGCTTTTTAATATGTAAAATATCAACCTCCTCATGTATTTGTTTTGGCAGAGCCTGACAAATACCGATAGACTCTGTTGATATTTTGCATATTAAAAAACACTCCTGACAAATCCTCTTTAGATAATATTTTGGTCGGTGATGACAGCAGCATCTGCTTTTGTGTTGAATTCAAATATTAAAATTTTGTGTTTGCATCGATGTCTCACAAACGTTTAAATCCTCTATCAGTGAAACTTGGTTTACAGTTTCATTTATAAATAAATTAATGCTCATCTCTGTTCTTGTTTAAGAAATTAAGTGTGTGTGTGTAAAACCTATTAACATGCTCATATACCACTAAGGCTTCGAGCATGTCCATCCAGAGTCCTGCCTGGACAGAAAGAATAGGTCAATTTTGACTTTAAATCTAAAAGGGTATACGGACTTTATAAATTTTATTTGCGCAAATCTAAATAAATATAAGTTTAATTTTACAACAGAAAGCGCATTTTAGATGGGATGTTCTAAAATTTCTTATTTAATTAATCTTAAGTCCCAGGGGTTCCAGGGGGTCAGGTATAGGAAGTTGGGGCACATGCCCAGAAAGTTTGCCACAAAAAGAGGGTTGTAGGGGGTGCACCAGTCTTATCGGCAACTTCGGTGTGGCCTAACCAGCGGTTGGCAGGGGGCACGTCAGAGGGGGGCAGCCCCCCGACAAGCCTACCAAACCCTACGGCCAAATCCGCCTACGCCTACTGCCCTACCTCGCAGGGGATACCCCCACCTCCCACCAGCCCCATACCTTCCCCAGTCGACCCAACCGTTGTGTCCTCCAATCTTGGTGCCCCCGAAAGATTAAAAATTAATGGGCAACTATCAGAAAAGGAAAGCTAAGCGTCTGGCACAAAGACATTATGTCCTTCACCAGACGCTGTCACAACTTTGCTTTAGAAAAGAAATTAAGTGTTTTTAAATTTAAAGTTGTTTTTTTTGTTTTTCATTCTTGTAACAGTAGATTAATCAGATTGTTTCATCAGAAATTATTTCTTTATTCACCGAAACGAGGGCGGGACCTGGCTCGTGGTAAAGTGCTCGCTTGAGGCACGCTCGGTTTGGGATCTATCCCCATCGGTGGGCCAATTGGGCTATTTCTTATTCCAGTCAGTGCACCACAACAGGTATCTCAAAGGCTGTGGTATGTGTTATCTTGTTTATGGGATGGTGCATATAAAAGATGCCCTTGCTGCTAATGAAAAAATATAGCGGGTTTTCTTTCTGTGACTGTAAAAATTACCAAATGTTTGACATCCAATAGCTGATGATTAATAAATCAAAGTACTCTATTGGTGTCGTTTAACAACACATTTAATTCTATAGAATTCTTGTTCAAATATAAAAATAATGCAGGGTTGTTTTGTGTGTGTGTGTGTGTGTGTGTGTGTGTTAATTATATATAAAACAGTTGACAGTAGGTGCAAAATACTTCTGTGTATGTCATGTTGGGTAGGATACTTTCTGAAAGTAAAAATTAACATGTATGCAGTTATTAACATAACAATAATGTTATTATACACTACTAAATATCACTGAGTGTGTAGTTACTAACATAATGTTATTATACACTTAATCTGGTGAAGGGACGTAACCCAATGTTAAAGCACTTACTTGATGCACAGTCAGTTTAGGATCAATCCTAGCCATTGGATTTGTTTTTCCAGCCAGTGCACCACAACTAGTGTATCAAAGGCCATGGTATGTGCTAACATGTCTATGGGATGGTGTATTTAAAAGATCACCACAATACCACAGTGATATCATATAATTTTCTTGATAATGTTTTGTTTTAAATTATGAGGATCGATAAATTAAAATTAGAGTCTGTTAGATAACTGTAAAAAACAATCAATAAATTATGTTTAAGAGTAGTGTTATGTTTGCAACCCTATATAGCTGTTTAGTTGTAATGCTAATATGAATAAATGTTATCCAGATTTGGGCATTTTCATTTAATTTGAGCTTAAGCTAACCTGCTCCCCCTATAACAATGGGAGCCTGTTTGCCTATGCCTTATTCCTAATTTAGGAATCCTAAATCATTTTTTGCATTCAAATAAAATAGCCATGATGACCTAAATATACCTGTAGTAGCAGTGGGTCACAGACACGTTGATTTTTATGACTGATGAATTTGATTAACAGGAAGCATGCGAGTTGGTCGAGCTTGTTTTCTTTAACATTTTCGCTTAGAGTTGATATTGTTTTCCTTCTGGTATTCAAAGACGTTTTAGCATGGTATTATGGGATGTTGGAGCAGAATGTTTGTTAACATTCTTATTTAGTTTATTTTGTTCTTCCTGCATTGCCATATGCCATATATTTAATGAATGTGTGTCCTAGATATATATAGTCTTTTCAGCACCAAATATTATTTTCTGTGTGTTATTTTAAACTTATCTAATTGTCCAACCACAGGAACATGTTTTTAAAATTACTTCTTAATGAATGCTGGAATAATAATCATTTTCTTTGTGGTATTGGAAATATCTTTCAGTATCTATGAAAGTTGGAATTAAGTTCATAAATGAGAAATAGTATACACAATAAATATGATCAAACATCACTTATGTCAGTAGCTGAAACTCATGAACAGATAATTCACAAGGTAACAGAAATGTTCAAAGTTATTAGTTATGTCAGTTTTTGTGTGGATTATGTTTACAGTGTAGTTAAAGTGTACTGATTACAGACATGTCACTACTTCTAGAGTGTTAGTTTTAGGCACAGGATCTCACTTTCACTGTTTTTTGGAAATGTTTTATAAATTTATGAGATTTTTCACTCCAAAGACATATACAGAACACTATATTGATATTAATGGCATTTATTAACACAAATATTATATAGATATTCTGCATGTTCTACTATACAGGTATAAATCAACAACAAATATTATAAATCACAAATGAACAGTTTTTCTTATTTTCATCAATCACATGATGAGTCATCATTTTGCAGTCCCATTTCCCTTGATATCTTCTTTCCATATTTCATATATCTTGGTGAAATATTTTGCTATGTTCTTCACTGATGTTGCCCATATTTTCACTGAAGAAATATAGGTAAGAATGGACGAAATCCGATTTCAAAGACATCCAACATCCAAGCTTTTCATAAGTCTTTAGCAACTTTTCTATTAACTGTTCGTAATTCCCACTTTTGTTATTCTCAAGGACATTTTCAACCACTTCTCCAAATGACCTCCATGTGTTTCATTCCTTTGATTTTGGTTTTTCTTTAAATTCTTGTGACTGAATTTGTTTGTGAACATCTAGTCCCGTGAAAATACCACATTTTATTTTTGCTTTTGACAAGTGTGAAAACATGTTGAAATGTATTTGAAAGCTTCACCTTCTTTGTCCAATGCTTTCATAAACTGTTTAACAAGCCCAAGTTTGATATGCAGTGGAGGCTAAAGGACTTCCTAATGATTCTACCAAAGGCTGGTACGTCACAGTGTGCCTGAAATAAAGTGTTCTCTTTGGGGCCAGTGTCTTTTGCGGTAGTGTTGATATGTAACACGACTGTGCCATGGACAAAGAAAGCAATAATGTTTTGTATAGCCTTCTTGGAGTCCTTTTGAGAAGCTACTGTCCAAACCAAAATGTTAACAACTAACCAAACACTGCTTTACTACCTTTATTTTTCATTAGATTTTACTCACATTTTGTCCAGACAGAAATCTAGGAAAAACCATTGCAATGACACAGATTCCACATACTAGATGATAACCATGTTACCAATATTGACTCTGTTGAGATTGCATAGGGCAAAAAGCATGTAATTTTGTGCCAGTTGCCATTTTCACTTTTTATGGAATATTCTCCAAGAGGGGTGAAAGGATATGACTTAATCTAGCAACTTCATAACATGTTATAATATAAAAGCAAACATGATGACGTCATATTAATTATTTTTTTATACCACTAAAGATCATTGATAGTATATTATTAATTATGTCACATACTTTGGAGGATTTCACCCCTCTTGAAGAGTATTCCATAAAAAAGCAAAATGGCAGATGGCAGAAAACTGCATGTATTTTTCCCTATGCTATCTCAGCAAATTCGATACTGGTGACATCATTACAGTCTCAAATATGGAATCTGTGTTACTGTAATGGGTTTTTTCACAACTTGTGTGCGTACAAAATTTGGGGAAATGTAACAGTAATTAAAGGTAGAAAATTAATGTTTTGTAGTTGTTAACATTTTGGTTCAGATAGTAATAATTTTGAAATCACTACAGACCTGCCATTTGTACCTGTTGTAGTCTATAGTTTCCAGAAGAAATTTTATAGTTCCTTTGTTTTCCTTTATATGCACAGAGTGCCCAATTGGTATTGAAAGATACTGATTTTAATTGTGCAGAAGAACACATTTGAGACTTCATGATGAACTGTCTAAGAAGAGATGCCAGTCATCTGGATCTTGACCAATACCCAGTTCTTGAAACAAGTTCTCAATGTCATTACAGAAACATAAATCATCTTTCACCGAAAAATATTTTGAGAACCTTTCATGTGTTTTCCTAGCAGCTGAAGTTAGACAACTGTTGTCCAATAGGTTCCTCTCCATCAGTCTTGATGTTAGAAGCTCTGCATTAAACTTCATCAGCCCAAAATATCAAATCAAATCATCCATTTCCTACTGGTTTGGAAAGTGTGGTTGCTTCTTTCTTCATCATATGACCAACATAAGATTCTTCAGATTCAGATTCAAAATTTTCATCTTCACTCTCCAAATCTTTAGCAGTGTGTGGAACTGGAGCAATATATGATGGAATGTCAGGATATGTGATACCATGTCATTTGTTTGTTTTCTTGAATCTTGAAATATCCCCCATACAGAAGTGGTAGTCATTCACATGGTTCTATGGTTTCGTGTACCTGTATATTAGGGGTATGGCAAAGGGCATTGAGGGGCGGTCCATGCCTCCAAATTCTATCGAAATGTACCACAAACTTGATTTGTCTTGATCCCCAATCTTCATGCCAAAGTATAATTCATAAGCTTGTGCAAATTTCATAGATAACTTGTCTTGGACCAATGTACAATCCACAAACTTAGCAAAATGAATTGCCAGAATGTAAGCAGCTTCGCAATGAAGACATTGCCCACCTGAAAAAGTTAAAAGTACTAGAACATTCTAGAAATGACTGGAACATTCTAGAAAGAACTAAAACATAGCAGCCATTGGAAGATTCTAGAAAGTACCAAAACATTCTAGAAATCATCAGCTCCTAAAAGATACTGGAATATTCGGTGCTTGAAATTTCAAGAATGTGGAATATTTTTCTAAAACCTGACTTATAGTACAAATTAATGCCAAATGTATGTTTAATCTAACAAAACTGAATGGAAAATGCAAAAAGATATATCAACATAATAATTTTTTTGTTACAATATTAAAAGGTTGTTATATACATATTCAGTTTTCATAATTGTTCCTGGACAACAATTGGACTCCAAAATACCACAAACAATTAATGTCTGAATATTTTAAAATTAATATTTGGTGACTGACATCTTGTGTTTATTTGTTACCTTGTGTAACTGACACAATAAAAGAAATTATTTAGGACTTGTTAGGATCTAGGACAAACATTAAGTGATATAAGAGCCTGTTGTTAGATGGCATGATGGTGATTACTGTTACAATAGTTGTATGTTTGAAATTACACATTATTTTAACACATGTTAGTGATGTAATACTTTAATGTGTGAAATCATTAACCAGTCTTAATGCATGTTAAGAGACTCCTTATTTGCATGTTACCATTGTTTACTGTGTGGTTATTGTCATAATGATTGTCATTTTTTAAATTGTGTTTGTAGCTGGTTTACATGGACATTGTACTTCAAATGAAAACATTTTTAACATGTTAAATTTTTCAATATTAACAGATCTCGAATGATGTGCCAAATTAAATGAAAAGTATTCTGTAACCTATTCCTCCCCCCCCCCCCCCAATCTACAGACTCAATTAAGTGGGCTTGAAGACCAGTGATGTTAGTCAGATAATCGAATAATTAATGGCTCTTAATAATTTTAATCAGCCCTCAGATTAAATACACTTTTTTTCCTTAGTATAAAAGTTTCTAAAACTGATTGCCTGATGGATTATTTTCATGAGATTTATACATTTATAGTTGTTCTTAGTCAACACATCTTGCCTAAGGAGAACAGAAGACAACCAATTTGCAACTCTATGTAGAAAAAAAAGGAACACATCTTTAACAACATTGGTTATGTTTCAATGGCAAATCATTTAGTTTTGACTTCATCTTGTGAACCAGCTACATTCATGCATGTGATGTTTTTTGTGTGTTTTGTTAATAACTGGCACTGGTAATGTTCTCGTTCTAGGTTATAAGGCGCATGAAGTCTACTGGCTACAAAAATCATAAAGATCTGAAGATACATGCCCTTTCGGAAAAAGAATACATTACATTAATCAATGATGCTGCAACTTTTACACTCATAATTGTTGATAGATGTGTTAGTAGGTTTGGCAAGAAAAAAGTTTTGTACTGAGTTTAGGTCTGTTTAAAAAAAACTAAAACTAAATATGAACATAAAATGAGTAACATAATCAAATAAGATTGCAAAATTAATGCAGGTTGGTCCTATCGACCTATAATCCCACCAACTGAAGATTTAGTAAAAGGCAGAACTGATGTTTCAAGGTTCTGGATTTGGACCCAGTTTTTGTACTTACCATAATGATCATAGCCACCGATTAAAAACTGTGCTCAATGAAACAAACATTCCTTTTTGTGAACATTTTATAAACATGTATTACACAATCATATACGATGTACATGGTTAAAATCAAACCTGGTGAAAAGTATGGAATAATTCTTGTTAAAACTTTTAAATTAGTACGATAAATTTCATGTCTTATTAAATTTAATATAATTTTGAATTTATTAATAACTATTTTTATACAATGTCATGTAATATGCAATATATTTATTGTATTTAGATTCTATGTCATAAAGTCAGATTGTTATATTAGATATGTCAGTGCTTCTTAACATTTCTTTATTTGCCTACACCTGAAACCAAATTTGACACTGTCAAACCATTTCTACTTTTTGTTACCTAATTGTAATTGTAGTGACCTAGATAAAAGTAGAAATTAGCATCAGTATGCCAGCCCAACATTCATTTGGGTTGGAATTTACTGTCACACCATTTTTGGTTAATGATAACCATCACTGAAGTCACCGGTGAGTCTATACCATGTACCAGCAAGAAAATGTAAATCTTTTTGTCAATAAGTCATTATGTTTTGATATTAAAAAAAAGGAAAAGCATTTTAGAAATAACAAAAAATGTTAAATTTTTATGTCCAGTTTGTAAAAACAGTGGTCAAGATAAGCTTGCCTTTGATGAAGAATGCCATCTGCTCATAGAGTATTTTCGTGATTTAAAAAAAGAAAAAATCTACATGTAATTTGAATGGATCTCAATCTAACAGAGACAGATTAACAAATTTAGAGTTTAGTAGGATAAACTAGTCAAGAAAATATACTTTCCAAATGCCATGAACAAATGAGATTCCTCACTGTGGGTGGGCTTTGTTGTGTTCTTTTTATACTGACCAATGTTTTTACAAATTCCACTTAAAAATTAAACTTCTTACGTTCTTCCCAAAACACTATTTCTTTTATTTCCTACATTAAGGCAAACTTGAATTGTTGACAGAGAACATTTAAACTTTGTGTGGTATGAGCTACTTGTACTTGTTGCCCATCCAGTCTGACGTTGGCCGGTGATAAAGTATTTGATCCTTCACCAGTAGCAGGCAAGCTGTTCCAATCACCATTTTCCTTCTGACAGAAGACTGTACATTATTTCATGTACTTAAAATCAATTAACTATTTTGTGATGCTTTCAGTTCTTGAATTACAAGTGTTACAGTGCTAAAATTACTGTAGCATATTACTGTAAGAACACTAGTTATGATAGTTTTATTTATTACATATCAGTTGAGAAGCTCTGCCCTATACATTTATCTCTAGAATATGTCTGTTTACTTGCTCTGCTATTTAAAACCAGGTGATAGAGAGAAGCAGAGAGGATGATGGAGAGGAAGAGATTAATGTGAAGGACAGAAATGAAACTCAGGTTGTCACGGATGTGAACGATGCAGCCACCAGCATCCTTGGCATTGTCGACACTTGTGTCAAGCAGTTTGGCAAGGATCAGGTTGTCTACTGAGAGGGGAGCTGTCACTCGCTCACCATCACTCCCCTGAGACAAGTTCAAGGAGAGTAATTTTTAGCTCCCCTTAGCATGTGAATGTATATGGTATCATCATGGCTGCCCATAATTTAATTGATGTGAGCAATTTATCCATCAAATTTATTGACTGATGTCCGAGACAGCTTATATTAACGTGTGACCGATACAGTACACAAACCAACAATACAGTCAGCTAGGCATAGGTTGCTTTCTACCTGCTTTATTGGTTGTCTGTGTGGATGGTAGAAAGGTTTTATTTATCGTTTCTATTTTTATTTTTGTGCTTATATATCCAGTTATGGTTAAAAGTACCCTATTCTGGGTAAAATGTATTTTAATTTAGAGAAATAATTTAAGGCATTAATTGATATTTTGTTGAAAACAACTTAAAATTTAATAGATAAGTAGATTAATGATTAGTCATTTGTTGTTTGTGAGAGACACGGAGCCATTAAAACTCTTGCTAATTGGGATCCGATAACAGTTTTCTAACTATAATGTCATGAGGTTAGTAATGTGATCAAAGTAAGACATAAGTTTTAAAGTGTTTGGAAAGAACAAATGTTTAATTTCAAAATGCACTCCACATATTTTTATTTATGGTTATATGGCTTCCAAATTTAAAATAGTTTGATGAACACACAATTGAGTGTTCTAGGAGTTGGAATATAGACTGTTGAGAAACCAACAATACAGTCAGCTAGGCATAAGTTGCTTTCTACCTGCTTTATTGGTTGTCTGTGTGGATGGTAGAAAGGTTTTATTTATCGTTTCTATTTTAATTTTTGTGCTTATATATCCAGTTATGGTTCAAGTACCCTATTCTGGGTAAAATGTATTTTAATTTAGAAAATAATTTTATGAATTGATATTTTGTTGAAAACAACTTAAAATTTAATAAATACTTGGGTTGATAGTTGACTTTGTTGTTGGGTTTTGTACTGTAGTTAATTATAATTAACTACTTAATTTATGATTCATTACTTAATTATTTCAAGATCTCAGTGTGTGCGTGTGTGCATGCTCATGTGTTAGTGTGCAAGCCTGTTTTTGTTAAGAATTTAATTAGATATTGTTTGAAATTCACGGAAATTTTACAGCACTGAACGGCATAGTGCATTAAGGTGAAGCCATTCAATGAATGATTCATACACAAGGGAGGTAAGTGGTTCTGTGGTTCAGAAGTCTATGAACATAAAAAATTATCATATTCAATTTTTATGATTCCAAGTTTATAACTGTTTCATCATTACGAAATCCTATGAAATTACAATTAAAATCTTTCTTAAAAAAATTAAAAATACACAGGACAAAAGAAATCTCAATTCTGCAGACATTTTCACATGTTTACATACATGTATGGTACATGAATACAGAACGCTTTTTAAAAATGTCTGCATGTTATTTTAATAAACAATAACATTTAATGATTTAGCATTAACAAATAAACAATTATTTGATTAATTTTAACACTAACCCCCCAAACCCTCCTCCCAAAAACACATTTTTTTAATAAAGTCTAGACTTTAACATAATGCTATTTGAATGGCATTGCCATGACCTTAAAGTCTGGACTTTAAGGTTTATAAGCACAGGATCAGATCTTTTTTAAAGTTACATGATCTAATTTGGACCAATCCAAGTACTTATGACAAAATTGACAAATTGTTTCAAAACCGCACATGATGTCTATGGTTAATCAAGGATAAAAACAAATAATAAAAAGGTCCCAGATATTTTCTATAGAATATGGAATAGTGGCCAATATTAATAAAATATTACTAGTCAGTGGTTTGTGGAAAGAAAGGAAGAAGTGCATGTTTTGCAAAAAGTTTATTATAAGAAACCAATCAAAATGGTTAGAACATACTCCTACCAAATATTTAATGTGAGAGGTGTTTCAGCATGTACAAAATGTCTGTATGTGTATATGTAGGTTACACATTCATACTTTGTTCTCTTTTTTTATTGGTCACACTTTGTGTATTATGCTGTTGTTAAATGTGCTTTTAAGATTATTTTATATTTATGGTTTGGCGTATTATAAGTGTTCATTCGTTATTACTTTAATACCTGTGCTCATCTCATATTTTACTATTTACTATTTGATAATGTTGTTTAGACTTATTGCAGCATTTTAAAAAAAAAGTATCTGGTTGTTTTTGGGGTTTTTTTTTAATGTATACATACTATTGTATATCTTCCTATTTTAACTTTAAAATTGTGTTCATTTAGTCTAATAAATAATATAAAAAAAACATTCAGTAGTCAGTAGTGTTAAATTTTAAATATACTATTTGTTGATTTTAGTTGGTGATTGTTTACACTAAGAAGACTGGGTATAAATGAAAATTGTGGTGAAAGTGCATTCTGTTTATTTTTTCAAACAATATTTTTTTTAAAATATAATTCAGTCTCTATTTATATTTTTCTTCAAATCCCTCTTTATCTACACACTAATAATTGTTTAAAATAGGGTCTATTCTAAAAACCAGATTTTTAAATTGTCTACTGTTCTATCAGTACCATAAATGTATTTATTGCAAGTCGTGTAACATACTACATGTATATATGCTGTGCTATATGTACTAGAATACTGAATATATCATTTTAAATTAATTGCATTAAATATAATTATGTACTATAATATATACATTTCTTGACCGTCAGAAAGATGGGTTTTTTTTATTTTGTTTGCATGTTTGTATTTTTAAATTATTATTATTATTATTATTTTTCAAGATGGATGAATATATGGTGTGGGTTTGTTTTAAAGGCTGTTTCAAAATTGATTAGGGGGTGGGTGGAATTTTATGCCCATTGGGTTTGCTGAAAGAAAAATATTTCAAAACGTATAGCACAACTGGTTTTATTGTATTGGTAATTGGTACAAATATTCCCACCCCCAAGATGGCTTTATTATTGTGGCATATATTTAATTAATGATAAGGTATGTATTGTATTTGATTAATGATAAGGTATGTATTGTATTTGATTAATCATACAGTACATATTGTATTTGATTAATAAGGTATGTATTGTATTTGATTAATCATAAGGTATGAATATTATCTGTTGGGTGTTTCTAGGCTGTGTACTTATTTAGTGAATGTTTGTCTGTTTTGCTGGCTTCAACCACATTAAATAATTAAAACAATTATTATATTTATATGAACCATATGTGACTATAAAACCCAAGGTATTGTGAATACTCTGATGAATTATTTCAGGGGACATTTAACAACTGCATATCACAAAACCATGTGATTGTCTTTCCTGACCTCCCTTCCAAATAATTCTTAACATGCATTTTGAATGCAAATTTAATGCATTCCATTCCCAACTCCCCCTCAAAGTGTTATGTAATTGTTAAATGACCCAAACTGATATTTATTTACGGTCTTGTCAGCTTTAAACTCAATTGTGCTATTATTGTAAATTTGTTGTGCTGTTATTGTAAACAAATAATAGTCATACAGTGCTTGTTACATATATATTTACATGTATTTGTTATGTAGAATATTTATGTCATCTGTTATCATAATAATACTAGTATTGGAGACATTCACAAAGTACCATTGTGATGAAAGAGTGGTGAGAAGAGCATTACAAGGTTTTGTGTATTTGTATCCATTGTTAAACGAGACTGGGCTTGGATAGTGGTCAACATGGACACATATGTGGGGTTTTAGAGGTCTCGGTCTCTGTGTGTGTGTGAGTGTGTAACTTTATCTATCTGTCTCGCCTCCATGTGTCTCTCTGTATATATCAGTGCTCCAGATAAGCTGCGTATTTGCGTATTTTACGCATATAAAATGGTTAAATACGCAATTGTTTTTATTAGTGTGCGTACAAGATACGCAAACGATTTTCAATTCACTCAAAACTTTTCTTTTCCCGAACGTATCGAGGATTATTTTCACTTAAATTCCATAAATTTCAAAATGGGGAGTGAAATTGTTTTTGGATGAAATTTCACTCAATTATTTTCAAAACAGGGAGTGAAATACCCAACAGATCTTAAAATTTTCTGGAGCACTGATATATCTGTCTTCCTCTGTGTGTCTCTCTCCCTGACTCTTGTCTCTCTCAATATAAATCAAAGACTTTCCATTGTGTCTAAAAATTTCAGT
>JAECMU010107246.1:0-12109 GCA_016106625.1 Dracogyra subfuscus
GGGGGGGGGGGGGGTACAGGCTAAACGGTTATCTGATGGAAGCACGTAAATAAATTTACCTGACCTAAATATTGTTTGTGCAACTAAAACATTTATTTTTTCTGTTACTAAATAACTTTTAATTTTTTGGATTATTATTATTTTATTTGTTTGGTCTTATTTACTATTCTTCAAATAAAATTCAATTATGGTGCCGTTTTAGCCATCGTAGGTTCCGTTTTAGCCATAAATTTCGGTGCCGTTCTAGCAAATGCAGGTTCCGTTTTGTCTAAATTGGTTCCGTTTTATCCAATTTGGTTCTGTTTTCGCTTGGTGCCGTTTTGGCACGGTTCCGTTTTAGCTATAACCCCTGTGGGGAGGTTATGACTTTAAAAACAAACAAAAAATCATTTATTTTATATATAGATTATATAAAATGACATGGCATGCATTGGACAACATAATAAGAACATGAAATGGTTAAATCAGATATAGAAGTCGTATTTACTTTTTTGTAAAAATGCATGATTAAATTATCTCCCTTCGTTTCGGTTCTTCGTATTTAAATTTGATGATTACCAATGCATATAATCTTATTTGAAAAAATAAAAAAATGTAATTTAAACAACTGTACCTATAAAAAAAGGATACGAAGTGCAATAACGATACAATATCTAAAAGGAATTGAATACGAAGCTAAATAATGATGACACAATGTAGTGTCATCGATTGTAAGGGCCTTTAGGGGTAAGAATTTAACGACGTTCGACTCTTTGCAGCGCAGTATTGTTAAATTAATGTTAATAAAGATAAATTTTAATCAAATTTCTTTTTAAAAGACTATGGTAAAGTAAACTTTCTGGAAAAGTTCCATAGGAAGAAATATATCATGACGTTACGTGTTTTCGATAGGATAAGCGAAAGATATTACCAAAAAGCGTAACCTATTGTCAACACATTTAGACCAGTGGAATAACTAAATAAAAAAAAATATAAAGTACGAGTATTCGGTAATTTTAATTCAATTTATTGTACAAAACACTCACAAGGAGCAGGTATGACACCATTCACAGCTTCATCTAGCACTTTTAGTCTAACTGATTACTAAAGACATCTCTGATTGGCTGACCAATCACTTGGCCTCTACCGGCTTAACCACAAAACAATTATTAAAAAAAAATGCTGAAACCATTTACAATCTTCAGATGTCAGATTGCGTTGGGGAACAGATCAGCAGCGGGCTTTTGAATTAATGAAGAAGACTTTAACAACACAACCTGTACTGGGGTATCCAGATTACTCACTGCCCTTTGAAGTACATACATATGCCAGTTACCAAGGTCTTGGAGCCATTGGGTGATAGCCTATGCAAGCCGAGGATTAAGCAAGACAGAACGGAACTATCCAGCTCACAAGTTGGAATTTTCAGCACTGAAGTGGGCAGTGACTGAAAAATTCCACTATTACCTTTATGGACATAGTTGTTCTGTTCTTACCGACAATAACCCACTCACATATGTGTTAACCACAGCTAAACTGGATGCTACGGGTCACAGATGGTTAGCAGCTTTGTCTGCGTATGATTTTTCAATAAAATACATACCAGGTAAAACCAACGCTGATGCTGACGTGTTGTCACGACTGTCAGTAAGGTCATTAGAAGACAATGTAGAAACTATTTCATCAGATTCAATCAAGGCGATTTCTTTAGGTTTACAAGTACCGAGTCTGGTGAAAAGTATTTGCATGTCTTCTGTGGTTGCAGATGCTGTAGATGCAGATGAAGCTGGTGATCTGAAACAGATGACTTTTTGGGAGTGGCGACAAGCTCAGATGAGAGACTCTAGCATTAGTCCCCTCCTTAGGGATATTGACCAGGGTAAACGACTAAGAAGAAAATATGTTTCTTTATCAGTGTATTTAGCTCTGTTGAAGGAATTTGACGATCTTTTTATCCACTGAGGTGTTTTCCACAGGACACCTGGGTAAAGAACGAACCCTAACTTTGGTTAGGGATAGGTTTTATTTTCCAGGCATGGGGAAAGCTGTGGATGCTTGGATCAATGATTGCGATAGATGCCGGAGGAGAAAATCTCCAACCAATATACGAGCACCTTTGGTGAATATCCAAACAAACCAGCCGCTGGAATTGCTGTGCATGGATTATTTAACTCTGGAGTCTTCGAAAGGTGGTTTCCAAAATATTTTGGTTATCACCGATCATTTCACCAGATATAAACAGGATTTTCCAACAAAGAACCAGACTGCCAAGATAACATTATGGTTTTCCTCAGCGGATCCATACAGACCAAGGAGCCAGCTTTTAAAGTCAGCTTATGAAGGAATTATACCAGATATCCGGGATAGACAGATCCAGCACCACACCCTATCATCCAATGGGAAATGGGATGTGTGAAAGGTTTAATCGGACACTACTGGATATGTTGGGGACTTTGACTCCAGACAAGAAGGCCAACTGGAAATCACATGTTGCACCATTGTTCCATGCATACAATAGTACAAGATATGAGTCAACAGGAACATCGCCTTTCTTTTTAATATTCGGTAGACATCCATGTCTACCACTGGATATTGCTATGGGCTTGGATAGCAATGATGATCATCAGAAACATCCTAAGTTCATCAAGTATTTGCGGAAACGCCTGGAAGACTCGTACAGACTTGCCAGTGAGACTGCTTATCACAGTCGAATTCGGCAGAGAAACAGTACGATTCCAGAGTCCGCGGGGCTGTTATTCAGGTCGGAGATAGGGTGCTTGTCCGAACATTAGCTTTTGATGGAAAACATAAGTTGGCAGACAGATAGATGGGAGGAGGATGTTTAAATTATGTTTATATTGGTTGATCGTCACTGTCCCTGGTCAGAGGTCAGATGTAAAGACAGGTAAATGCATGTCCCTACAGCTCCTAGCCAAAGGTTTAGGTGCATGTGTTTTGTGCATACTAAAATTATTAAAACAATAAAACCCACATGGTTACAGTAACAAAACCACTTTCATAGAAT
Organism: Dracogyra subfuscus; assembly: GCA_016106625.1. NCBI lineage: Eukaryota > Metazoa > Mollusca > Gastropoda > Neomphalida > Peltospiridae > Dracogyra > Dracogyra subfuscus. Next base: position 3,005 of record JAECMU010107246.1, read on the forward strand.
ACCGTAATCATTACACCCCAACCCACTCCTTCACCAGCTATAGCTACTTTTCTAACGTCTTTATCTTTGTATTCTTGTACTAAAACGATATAAAGCTAGCGGGTTTGCTCATAAAGGTTAATAATCATTTTCAATACTTCACACGGTGAGACAATGCGTTCTACTCTTTGTGTTAATACTTTCATTTTGGATATCATGTGATGTATAACCGTGGTCACATGGCACATCTAAAGAGTCCGATTGATTATAAGTGGGGAAAAGCTACATTTGTCCAAACCACGAAGCATGAAGGTAACTCTTGCAACATGTTGCATATTGTCCCGCCTTGTCCAACTTTGTAGCAACAATGTCTATACGGTCATACATTTCTTGCGCAACAAGTGAGGACATTAAATTTTGTCCAGGCTTGTCCAACAATATTTTTGAACAAAAAATTGTATGATCGTGTAGGCCTTAAAACAACTTCGCGTTCTAAAATTACGTTTTTTATTACTACCCCTCCGTCCCCTGCTTTCGTTGTCTTTATGATGTAATTTACAACAATATTGTTGCATTTTGATCTTAGCGAGAAAACCGAAGTAGCGAAATTTTTTAAAGAAAAATCTCATAAATAACAGCAGTGCAAGTTACTAAATAATGTGTTCATCACCAATAATAGAGCGTTAAATGTTTTGTTTTTTGGCTTGTTGTTGCTTGGGTTTGTTTTTATTTTTATATATTTTATGTCATTTTGTTGTTGTCTTTTTCTCTCGTGTTTGGACACCCCCACCCCCTACCCCCCACCCCCACCCCCCGCGATCTAACTGATGTTTTTTACAAATATATTTTTCATGTATTATTTGGGTACGGTCAGCAATCACGTAACGCAACAATTCGGCCTTTTATATACCCGTAACGCTATGTTAGTGGGGAGGATAAACCCCAAATATAACACGAATACTTCAAATAGTGATACAAGCATAGATTTTGGCATGTGTAATCCTTACATGGTCAATAATATTTAAAAAAACAAAACCGATAGACATTTGAAAGATTTATTATTGCTATCAAAATCCAACATGGCCACCATTTCACATTCAACGTTTTTTAACTCAAGAATGAAATGCAGTATGGGATATCCTCATGAATCTTAAAACAGACATAGTCTTGGCAGTTGTGAGATGATTTAAAACATTATGGAACGACACATCCTATGAGGCAGTGAAGTCAGTAAAAATGGGCTAAATAAAACAAGATGGCCACCTGGCGGCCATGTTTGATTTCAAATGGACTTCATATATAATCTGAAGCAAGCCCCTTAATTATGATATTATATTGATGGACTAAATTCCATTCTTGAGTTATAAAACATTTAATATATCGATTTGCTTTTATTATGCACTGTGTAAGGATCATACATACCAAAATTCATGGTTGTATCACGATTTGAAGTATCGTGTCATTTACCCTCCCCACTATGTAACCCAAATTATGTAACGATCATCATTAACATCCATATCCCCCCCCCCACACACACACCGCTTTCATTTTCAATTTGACCAATATTGTTGCATTTTTTGTTGGCATGTACTACATCTATATAAGCTGGTCTGATTGATTAGTAATAAATACAAGACAGAACAATCACCAATTAAAAAGATAAAAATAGCAATGATTTTCTACATTTTACACTTGACAAATTGCCCCCACCCCCATAACCAGGCGCATGTGCATGGAAATTAAAATTATGCAGGGTTGTGTATATACTACAGCGAACGAATTCAGTTTCTTGGGCGGTCGGGTCATGCTGACAGATTAATATATTTTAACAAAAAGAAAATTCGCTTTGGTATTTTTGTGAATGGGAAAATAAGCAAAGCGTGGTACAGAACAATGATGCCGCTTTGAGAGTTCACTGTTGTGGGAGGCGTGTTGATTAACTATGGTGTAACTTTCAGTTGTGTTATTTCTGTCCTGGACAGGATACCTCACGCAGAATTCATGCCCAGAATGGACGTGCCTGAACCTTAATTCAGTGGCTATGGGCACGTTCATAGAGTTTTCCTTCCTTCCAGTATTAAGGGTTATACCATGGCTAGGTTAACCTGCACGGTTTTCACCCCGTCTCTTGATCCTGTCGGGACAGACCTATCAGACTTGGCCATGGGGCTTAACGTCCCCATTCAGAGCAAGCCCCGTTCCACGATGCGATCTTAGTCATAAGATTACTTTAGGCATATAGCTACCCTATGCACTTAAGTTGATCTTAGGGCAAAGATCGCTTCGTGGAACGGGACTAGACGTGTGGCGGGGCGGCCCCGGCCCCAGTCTCCCCCTCTCTTCCAGCTCCGAGATGCCAGAAAGGTGCGTGATTGGTAGATCGTTAGACCATCCGTTAGTGGACAACAGGCTTCCCCCAAGGCCCTACGACGGTATCATCTAAATACAATTAAGTTTCAAAGCCACGTTACAACTACTACCACTTAATACTTATGTGTGGCACACATCTCCCGAAGCGGGCAGCATAGCCCAGTGGTACAGTGCCCGCCTGATGCGCGGTCGGTCTAGGATCGATCCCCGTCAGCTAACCGTAATTAAAATGAGTGCGTCGTTAAACAAAAACAAAACAAAACATCTCCCAATTAAAGCTGACTCGACAGGTGTGTGCAGGATAAAGATGCGACAGTCACGTTTAACCTGCATTTCTGACAGTTTTGCACCGATTAATGTCATGAGTGTGGTGTGTGCAGGTGCACATTTTCAGACTAACTACTGCCGATTCGACAGTCAAGTCGGCGTTAGGTAGCAGACAACAGTTATTTGTAAATATGTGGCCGAGATTTATACATACCAGCCCATGGCATCCTAAATGCCCACCTATGATTTAAAAATAAAAATGCAGGCATTTTTAGTCTCATGGAAATTACAAAAAAGGGTCACAATCATAAAGAGGACTTATTTTAATGTTTATGTCACTTTCGTGATGATGTGTCCAACTGCATTATTTTGGGTGCATTTTGGATAATGTTCACATCCATTTAAACCATATCCATGCGGGAGATGGCGGATATTACACATAGATTTATGCAAACTTTGCTCATCAAACCTTACAAAAACCCTCATTTGAATACAGGATTAGCTATTCATTTTTTTTTTTTTCTTTTTTTTTTTTTCAAATGATTAAACCCCACTTTTGTGAAAGGAAAAACCCGGCGTATGAATACAAAGCCTCATTACAGCTATACTATTTGCACTACTGGTAACAAACCACTTGTCATTTAAAAAAATAACTTCTTAGCCATCACTAAGCTTAAGGATTTACTTCATATGTCAAATAATTTGCCTTCAAACATGGATATGTGCAAAACCAAAAAGCTAGCTAACTGTATACTGCTTTTATTCGGAAGGTTTGCGCCAGGAGTATGGCGTACGTTTCACGTCACAACCAATATGACGTAAAACCCTTATGACGTCATGAATAATGGTGTCCAGGTTGCAAAAACAACATGTTATGGTGTGTTGATTCATCTAGATGATAGAGCGATAAACAGATGGTGACAAGAATATGCCAGTCGATTTCGACGAATCCAGGAATGACCTCTCACAAGCCGCCAAATATCAGCTCCTTGAGGAACAGGGCTTCAATGTAGGAAAAACCATAGGCAGCGGATCGTATGCCTGTGTCAAAATTGCCTATGATACCAACAAAAAAATTAAAGTGGCCATAAAAATCATATCGAAGAAAAAAGCGCCACAGGAATTCATCGTCAAGTTTCTACCACGAGAAATCGATATAGTGCGCAATTTAAATCACGCGAATCTCATCGAGTTCTATCAAGCGATCGAGACGACGAGCCGATACTTTCTCATCATGGAGCTGTCAGAAAATGGAGATCTGTTGGACCATCTGCGCAAACGCAAGTATGTGGACGAGGTGCAGGCGGGACAGTGGTTCAGCAATCTGATGGACGGCATGGAGTACATGCATAGCAAAGGAGTTGTCCACCGCGACCTCAAGTGCGAGAATGTTCTCATAACTAGTTCCAATGTTCTCAAGGTGGCCGATTTCGGGTTCTCGCGGATCGTGAAGAAGCAGAGAGGAAATAGCGTAACGATGAGCGAGACGTACTGCGGCAGTTTCGCCTACGTGGCTCCGGAGATCCTCAAAGGAACCCCTTACAACGCCTTCCTGTCAGACGGGTGGAGCATGGGGGTCGTTCTGTTCACCATGGTGAGGATGAGCAACAGTGTTCATGTCCGTAGAGTTTATGGAGAGTGGGAATGGTGGGGGCAGGCACGGATCCAGGTGTGTGTCTGTGCCTTTTTTTTATGGCCCTGGTCATGTATTACGATTTTGTCATTTACATTACCTTGGATGTTCCATCAATTGCCTTAAACTGGTCTCGGTGGCATCATGGTTAGGGCATCGGTCTACAGGCTGGTAGGTACTGGGTTCGGATCCCAGTCGAGGCATGGCATTTTTAAATCCACATACCGACTCCAAACCCTAAGTGAATGCTCCATAACTGGTTCAACAAAGGCCATGGTTTGTGCTATCCTACCTGTGGGAAGCGCAAATAAAAGATCCCTTGCTGTTAATAGACATGAGTAGCCCATGAAGTGGCGACAGCGGGTTCACTCTCAAAATCTGTGTGGTCTTCAACCATATGTCTGACGCCATATAACCGTAAATAAAATGTGTTGAATGCGTCGTTAAATAAAACATTTCTTTCTTTCTTTTCCTTTCAATTGTCTTAAAACCTGTATGAAAAAAAGAGTTAACCTAAGCAGTTTGATGGTAATTTGTAAATGTGCTTTGTTTTAATTTACCCTGAACTTTTACCTCCAATAAAATGTTATTTGTGATGGTATGGGTTTAAAACTTAATAAATTAATATTGTTTTTATATGAATGTTATGTTTATTCATTATTTTGGCGTTGTAAAAATATAGAACATGTTATGTGTCTTCTGTTGCCACATCTGTAGTGTGTTTTGTCACGCTCGATTCAGTGTCAGTGATTCTTTTTCAACTAGTACCATCCCATACATAAAATCGAATGTCACCCAACGGTCTACCTTTGTAAAATTCTTAGTCGCCTTTAGCGAATACAGGTCGTCACGGGCGACTGCTAATTTTCAGCTCTACAATGTTCATGACTAACAATATCTTTTTGGTGACGTTTTGCATATATTAAAGGCGCACACCCTAGTTTTAGCCCAGCAAAATGAACACCAAGTTTGGTTAATTTACAAACCTGTAACACAACAAAATTACACAAAGTATGTGAAGTTTAAACGGGAATATAAATATAACGTCTTCTATGAATAGATTACTTTGGTTCGGTAACAGTTACTTCTCAAACGAACGTGCGTTTCGGGAATTATAAAAAATGTATTTCAGGATATCACAAAAACCTGGATGACCAGAAATACTTTCAATGTACGATAATGAATAATCTAAACAATAAAATATAAGTAGCTTCTAATTTTAATTATAAAAAAGGACTCTAATAATGAAAAATACGTCTTAGTGTTTAAAAACTGGAGTCTGTCACTTTAAAGGTAATTTCCTGTTTATAACATCGGTATCTGTATACAATTTTTTTTTTTTTTTTGTAGTCCAAACCATTATTCTTATGTTCGAAAAAAATATATATTACGAAATAAAATGAAACATGACTGCTAGATATATTAGTACACGACTGCAAACACTGGAAATACAAATATTGTATACATGAAATACATGAAAAAGGCCCTATCAGACGGAACACGTCTTACAATGGCTGTAGAGTCGGGACAGCACCTTTAAATGCAACAATGTCGACGCGATTAGGCCAACAAGCGTTCTCGTAGCACTGTCTTTAATTGACTCCATAAACAAGCCCAGCGAAATAATGCCTACTCCTACACATATACAGGGTTTATACAGTTTAACGAATTTGGTCATAAACGTTCAACCGACTTCGATGGCGCAGTGGTTAAGCCATTGGACTATCGGCTGGTAGGTACAGTGTTCGCGGCCCGGTACCGACTCCAGAGCAAGATTTTAAGGGCTCAATTGGTAGGCCACTACACACTCTTCTCTTACACTATTCACTAACCAAATTAACAACTAACACACTGTCCTGGACAGATATAATGTACCCAGGACAGCGTGCTTGAATCTTAATTAGATACGGTATAAGCACAAAAATAAGCTGAAATGAAAGAAACGTTAAACTTTAGTTGACCTTGAAGGTCTGATCTGGGATCAAAGGTCATCACCATGCAACAGCTTTATCCGAATAAAGGAAATATTCTATTTAACGACGCACTCAACACATTTTATTTATGAATATATGGCGCCGGACATATGGTCAAGGGCCACATGTATATTGAGAGAGGAAACCCGCTGTCGCCACTTAATGGGCTACTCTTTTTTGATTAGCAGCAAGGGATCTTTTATATACACCATCCCACAGATAGGATAATACTTTGGCCTTTGTAACACATGTTGTGAAGCACTGGCTGGAAAGAGAAATAGCCCAATGGGTCCACCGACGGGGATCGATCCCAGACAGACCGCGCATCGAGCAGGCGCTTTGCCACTGAGCTACGTCCCTCCCCTTTATCAGAATGACGCATGTCATAAAGGTGTCAGAATTTACAAATATGATAAATGTCTCCATTGCATTTTGAGCTCTGGGCGGGAAGTAAAGTAAAGTAAAGTTTGTTTTATTTAACGACGCCACTAGAGCACATTGATTTTTTTTTATCTTATCATCGGCTATTGGACGTCAAACATATGGTCATTCTGATGCTGTTGTTGTTGTTTTGTTGTTGTTGTTTTTAAGACGAACCCCGCTGTCGCCACATATGCTACTCTAACGATAGGCAGCTAGGGATATTTTATTTGCGCTTCCCGTGGCCTTTGTTGAACCAGTTATGGATCACTGGTCGGTGCAAGTGGTTTACACCTACCCACTGAGCCTTGCGGAGCACTAACCCAGGGTTTGCAGTTATTCGCGGTTTAATAGGTTTTCTAAAGGTCCCAACAACTTAAAATCCACCTCCAAACTTTAAGTTATTTATTTATTTATTTATTTTTAAAGGTTTTCGGTAAATTGCCCTTCGATGACTCGAATCATGCGAAGTTGCTGAAGATGGTCCAGTCTAAGGTGGTGTTTCCAGCAAAGCCGGCGGTTTCCGAAAGTTGTCGAGCAATGATTTCCAGAATACTCGTGAAAGTATCTGAACGCCCTTCGTTGACAGAAATGCAATATGAACCTTGGTACAGAGCTCACTGCCAGGGCAAACAACACCGAGTCTAGGCATGAGGAAATATGAATGCGTTGTGAACAGACAGTCGGCTGTAACTGGTATTAAAGCAGGTGCAGAAAAAGCTAAAATCCGTGTCATTGGATCACGCTGTCTCAATGTCTTGAATATGTCTCCATGTTACCAATTACATCTATTTAAAGCAGTATTCTATGGTGACGTGCCAATGTGTACAATGATTTTCACAAACATAGGCCCTACCTGTACTGTAATCATAAACTATTGGTCAAATTGGTATTTGTTTTGTAATACAAATGGGCATAGCCCTTTTCTAATGCTATAGTAGGCCACGTTGAATTGTTTTTGGTATTCAATCTTTTTAGCGTTCATAAGCGTCTGAAACATCCGCCTCAATTCAAAACAAATTTTGAACTCGTACACAAAATAAATAAAAGTAGAACCTTAATTACTTTAGGAGGTTTTAATTGTGAAATATGCTTTGAATATATATTTTTTATTCCTAAAACAAACCCCACAACTAATACAGTGAAAATAATTTTACTCGTGGTGGTCTAATTTTCATTTAAATCATGGACTAACGAATTTAAGAACTCAACGAAAATATGAGGCTAACGCTTTAATCTATGATTTAACCAAAAAATTGGATCCACGAATTTAAATAACCAACGAAATAAGTATTTTAGCAAAAGCACAACAATTTAATTCGGCAAAAATATAGGATTTCACAGTAACATATTTTAAAATTTGAAGTCCCCTTTTACCTTACAGCTTAGACCCCCGATGATCGATCCTACATGTCCTTCTTTATCTGGCCATTACCATAGTATGACACCCAATAGCCGGTGTATTTTTCGTGCTGGGGTGACGTTAAACATTCATTCATTCATTCATTCTTTTTCTGGTTGGCTTTTGTCTTAAGTGTAATTCAAATCTGATTGGCTCTGGTCACAGCTTGGTGTTATCCAATGATTATGTGAGTGACTTGAGACATACAATAATTCGAAAGGCAGGTTCTTGTGTTTTTTTAAACCCAGCGAATAACCTTGAAACAAATATAATTTAATGTTAAAATGAATATACAAATGGCAGCTTAAAGATACTTTTGGTTTAAAAATAATTTATGATTTTCTTCTTCTCCTTTTCAGTGTTGTAATAATCTCAAATTAGTAAAATGGCCAATACACAAACGGCAATCAGTAACAGAGCAACCTTTCAGAATTCTTCAGATTATTTTGGTTCAGTCTGACATATTTGTGTTATTTCGGTTCAGTCTGACCTATATGTGTTATTTTGGTTCAGTCTGACATATTTGTGTTATTTCGGTTCAGTCTGACCTATATGTGTTATTTCGGTTCAGTCTGTGTTAAGAAGTTCACTCAAGGCCATATTTTGTTACTATTTTGAGTCCATTGTCTGCTGGCTTAGACAGTAAAACCCCGTTTATAATTCTAAATTCGTTTTCAATCGTTCAGATAAATATGCGATTCTTTGATGTTACTTTAGTGTACTTTTTAATATCTGTTCTAAATAATTGTAATTAGAGAAGACAATAATAATAATAATGATAATAATATTGATAATAACAATAATAATAATAACAAAATAAAAAACATGCATGTTTTGTTGTTCCCTTTGTAATATGTTATTTATTTTAGCTCTACATGCATTCATTAACTCCAAAATATATATATACATATTGCTGGTCTTTGTTCAACGCGCGTGTTGATTTTGACGTTAAGCGTCAACATTTTAATTACGATAACGAAGTCATTTGGGGGCCAAGTGGCAGTCCTAAAAATTGCCTTGGCTATATTCATGGGCGTCATTTGCAATTAAAACGGGGGGGG
>JAECMU010107254.1:0-12269 GCA_016106625.1 Dracogyra subfuscus
AAACTTACGATACGTCTGCTTGACCCTCGGAATTTTTTTTAGCTATCTTCACAAGCCCCCACTGAGGCAGTCTCGCCTAATAGTCGGTTCCGACAATATTTACTAAATATTCTTTCACATTGTTTCCTTTGTCAATAACCCATGTTATCGTGCCCTCACCCCTACCGTCTACTGACACAGATTCTCCTACTGAGAGAGAAGCCATTTTCATTTGTTTAAATTTTTGGGTGTCAATCATGCTGGTCACATGACCTAATTTGCAGAGTTATCCGATTCTCAAAGTATGGTGATACCAAAAATATCAGACACTTTGTTTTCATTGGATGAGTTACTCATAATATATATATGTGTGTGTGTGTGTGTGTGTGTGTGTGTGTGTGTGTGTGTGTGTGTGTGTGTGTGTGTGTGTGTGTGCTTATTTAAGGAATGGGTCCTATATTCACTTAATGTGCGCCTTGCATTAATGACTGCTGATGAAATCCGCACGTCAGCTTATGATATGACACCACTATTGCACTGACTTTATTGACATGAGTGCTACTTTTCTTTATTTTATTTTGTTGCAGTCAGAACTGGCTTGACTGTGAGATTATGTATCCAATGTTGAAAAGAAGGGAGGAAATGGTTTTTTAAAGGACGATCTGAACACATTTTACTTACGGTTATATGGCGTCGGACATACGGTTTATTCCAACACAGATACTGAGAGAGGAATCCCGCTGTCGCCACTTCATGGCTACTCTTTTTTTTTCGATTAACAGCAAATGATATTTTATATGCACCATCCCACAGACAGGATAACACATACAACAGCCTTCGATATACCAGTCATGGTGCACTGGCTGGAGCGAGAAATGGCCCAATGGGCCAACTGATGGGGATCGATTCGAAACCGACAGCACATCAATGTTGCGGGCAGCATAGCCCAGTGGTACATTGCCCGCCTGATACGCGGTCGGTCTAGGATCGATCGATCCCCGTCAGCTAACCACTAGGGTTTTTTCTCGACATAACCATATGTCCGACGCCGATATAACCGTAATTCTAATGTGTTGAGTGCGTCCAAAAAAAAAACCCCACAAAAAAAAACGACGCACTCAACACATTTTATTTACGGCTATATGGCGTCAACATATGGTTAAGGACCACACATATTTTGAGAGGAAACCCGCTGTCGCAACTTCATGGGCTACTCTTTCCGATTAGCAGCAAGGGATCTTTTATTTGCGCTTCTCACAGGCAGGATAGCACAAGCCATGGTCTTTGTTGAAACAGTTATGGATCAATGGTCGATGCAAGTGATTTACACCTACCCACTGAGCCTTGCGAAGCACTCACCTTGGGTTTGGAATCAGTATCTGGATTAAAAATCCCATGCCTCGACTGGAATCCGAACCCAGTACCTACCAGCCTGTTGACCGATGGCCATCAATGTTGAAAAGGGGGCTAACTCTAACAAAATGTGGTGTAAACCAGGGTTGATTCCTGCATCTAGAACTGGATGACATATCATGTAGTGTGTTGCCTGTATACAGAGGTTTAATAAGAGTTGCTTCCCTTTTCGAACCCTTAGACGTAAATGGTGGTACTATTTCAAACTCTAGGTGGCGAACTTGTTACTAGTACTTTTAATAGTAAAAGGTAGACCCGTAGGAACGATATCTGGAGTGGAGGGATAACCTTTAATATGGCGTCACAGCTTCTCTAGTGGGGGAGGGGGACTCAAGTTATATTTTTAATTTTATATATAATATTTAAAAAAAAAAACCACCCACACATTTTCGTCTTCCAAGCTGGATATAGGGATGGGGTAGAAAGCAATGAACACTACTACTATACGTACATGATGTCGCTGACTGTTATGTCTTTGAATGTTCCGCTACTGATTTCTGTAATTCTGTTATTCTGGAAATTTATTTCGTTGCAAGTTTTGTCCACAAAATCACCCCCGTTCGGCAGTTTAGTCAGTTTGTTGTTCTGGAAATATCTGAAATACAGGACTCCATAGTAAACAAAATATTTTGGGTTAAAAATCCATGTATTCAACACATTTATATTATGTGACGGTGAAAGATACAGAGGTGAGCACCATCCCTATTGCATAGGCTTCAACAGATTGTTTGTTTGTTTGTTTGTTTAACGACGCACTCAACACATTATAATTACGGTTATATCGGCGTCGGACATGTCGAGAAAAAACCCCAGTGGTCAGCTGACGGGGATCGATCCTAGACCGACCGCGCATCAGGCGGGCACTCTACCACTGGGCTATGCTGCCCGCTAGGCTTCGAAAGATGCCAGAAATGGAAGGGGTAGCGATGTATTATTTTTTCGAGATTTGAGGGACGAGTGCCCACTGCCCCCGCCTAATGTTTTGTAGTTAATTTAAACAGGTGTGTACATAATGGGTGTGTGCGTGGGGGTGAGGTGTCTGCATAGGTCAGCTCATTTCTATTTTTTGTGTGTTTTGTTTAACGACGCACTCAACACATTTTAACTACGGTTATATCGGCGTCGGACATATGGTTATGTCGAGAAAAAACCCCAGTGGTTAGCTGACGGGGATCGATCCTAGACCGACCGCGCATCACTGTACCACTGGGCTATGCTGCCCGCTAGGTCAGATCAGATCATAGGGCTCAGGTCATAGGGCTTAACGTGCACATTCAGAGCAAGCTGTTGTAGCGCACGCCTGTCGTGGGCGCAAGTGCTTGCGTAGCAAGCTCTTTCGTCCAAGACAGATAGTTGGGTAGGGAGAAGAAGGGACCGCCTGTACTGGCAGGTGCAAAGAGCACCAGCAGTCCGACCAGAATCGGTAGCAAGCGGGGGTGAGATGTCTGCATACGATATGTAGCATTTAAGTAGGGTAGGATGTGAGGATAGTCATCCTAGTTTTCATGGGTTGACCACAGCCAGACATAACAGTTTAGGGAGGGGGGTTGTTTTGTTTAACGACACCACTAGAGCACATTAATTAATTATAGGCTGTTGGATGTCAAACATGGTAATTATAACTCGTAGTCATCAGAGAAAACCCGCTACATTTTTCTAATGCAACAAGGAATCTTTTATATGCACTTTCCCACAGACAAGAAAGCACATACCATAGCCTTTGACCAGTTGTGGTGCACTTGTTGGAACGAGAAAAATCAGCTGAATGGATCCGCCGAGGTGGTTCGATCCTGCGACGCAAGCACCTCAAGCGAGCACTCAACCGACTGAGAAAAATTCCGCCCCTCAATTTACGAAAAGGTATGTTTAAAACGAAAGCAAATTTGATACGTTTTAAAAATAGTTGTAAAATAAATTATGACTTTCAAGACTGTAATGTTTTATTTCTTACATCTTCCCAAATACCAGGATTAGAAAAATCACAAACGTTTTTTTTCTGCAGCTAAACCCCACTTTCGACGATCACACTCACAGTTAGCCTACACTTCATAGGATGGATACGGTTTCGGTAGTGCTACTTTCAGTAGACGGTTTAGCCGTGACTCTAAGCCATCACCACGTGGAAACCACATCTTTAAATCAACCTCCAGCATACAAAACTATCGCATATATTACACTGCTCTCTAACTGATGTGTATGAATTATATGACACTGTATTGTTGATATAATATAATTGAAATATACTAACAGTACACCGGGTTTTTTAATATTGTCAAGCGCGCCATCTTCGATGTATCTGATCTGATTGTTGTTGAGATAGAGGCGAGTTCTCAGCGGACAATCTTTCAACAGCGGTCTTTGAATATGACCAATCTGGTTGTACTGAAGTTCCCTGTAAAACAAAATTAAAGAACAGTGCAAAGAATAGGAAATATATTTAAATTAAATAAAATGTATGTACCTTAGCTTTACACTATTTTAAAATAGTACTCCTACACAATAAATACTTTCTACAAAACCGACTTTACGCATGTCTACTGGGACTTACTTCCGCCTGGTCTGCCCATTGTTTGCTTGTTTATATTTATGTTCGTGCTTATATTCAACTAAGGTTCAAGCACGCTGTCCTGAGCACATCCACCTTAGATATCTGGGCTGTCCGTCTAGGACAGAGGGTTAGTGATTAGTTTGTAAGTGGTCAGTGAGAGAGATGTCGATGTAGTGGCTTTACATCCACTCATTGAGTCGTTAAACTGGCTCTAGCGGGCAGCATAGCCCAGTGGTACAGTACCCGCCTGATGCGCGGTCGGTCTCGGATCGATCCCCGTCAGCTAACCACTGGGTTTTTTCTCGACATAACCATATATCCGACGCCGATATCACCGTACTTAAAATGTGTTGAGTGCGTCGTTAAACAAAGCAAAAAACAAAAAAACATTAAACTGGCTCTGGGTGGGAGCCGGTACCAGGATGCGAACTATGTACCTACCAGTCTTATGCCTGGTGATTTAATCACCACACCACCAAGGTCGGTGGTCTACAGACTACACACAACATATTTTAACATATAGTGCACACTGAACACATAATTATATTGTAGGCTTTATCTGAAAAGGACATGGTCAAAAACAAACAAACAAACAGAAAGCAAAACAAAAAGAAAAGAAACAACAACTCCAAAACAACCCCAAACCATGGCTGGTGTACGCCAGTTGTTGTGGGTTACTCAAAATGACAGGCCAAAACTGGCTACTTACAATACGTCAAGGGATGTCAGTCCTTCGAAAGCAGTATCTGGAATATCTGTTATCTCGTTGTTGTTAAGACGAAGATCTGACAAATTAGTAAGGTTGGTAAACGGGTTTTCGTGCGTGAAGCGAAATCGATTTGCAGATAATAACCTAAAAAATAAGAGAGAAAAAGACAATTATTGTTCAACGATTCCATTAAACTACACAATATACATTAAATAAAATTAAAAAACAAAAACCCCAGAAATTGTCACGTGTTGTCAAAACTATTACTAACACCATTAAGGATCATATTATAATATACTGACCAACAAGCATTAGATAGTCAAATATTATCTATAAAACATACATTTTTGTTTACAATATTTATATACATTTCTATTATAATTGCAATCTCAATTATACAATAAATTGACAAATATTCTGCAGATAAACAAATGTGATTTTGTATCTTAACTTGGAATATATTCTCCCTTTTAACTGACGTCCGCGGATGGGTAGAATGTATCTACAGTATATACGACGACAATGTTAAGAAATCGCCATAGCTGGAGCACTATAAGTCAAGCTCCAATGTATCTACTATATGTACTTACAGAAACGTTAGAGAAGGTGGGAACGACTCGTTTTCAACCACTATGATCAAATTGTTGTAGAGACGTCTGTAAAACACAAAACACCACCCATACATACACATATTATTTAATAAAAGTATTTTCCCGAAATAGGAGTACCATAAAGTACGGGCAACCTAGGGAGACACACCACAACATCAAGTTTGTCATAAAAAAGAGCTACTCTCGAACTACTAAGACTCAAAACCTATTAACTCTCCTCACCTTTCATCTTTAGAACGACCATCAAAATTGCGCCAAATTTCCACAAATAAAAATGCGCACCGTTTCTCTCTTGGCTCAATCCTACGGGATATCAAAACTCCATACCTCCAACTTTCACCACCTGCTACCAATTGTTGAACTGCTGGTGCTCCCTTGCACCCAGTGCAGGTGCCCTCTCTTGTCCCCCCCCCCCCTTCCTGCCCTGGACAGAGGGATCCGACCAAGGCCGGTCCCTGTGCCCAGGATAGGCGTGTGCTACAACAGCATGCTCTGAACGTGCACGTAAAAACCTTTTTAGATCAGATTAGATTAACCCAGGATGTCCTGTCCTGGGCTGAGAAGCCGGCCGAGGCCGGCCTCCTGCGTCCAGGACAGGCGTGCGCTACAACAACTTGTTCTGAATGTGCACATAAAACCCTATGACATGACATGACATAACCCAGGATGTCTAAACAGAAATTCAGTATTATAACGGTCGTATATGTCAAGGTCACAATGACACACCAAGAAAAAAACTATAATTATGGTAGGCCATTAAAAGTAGTTGTTAAATGATCCTTCCTTAGGTATAAATATTCCACGATTGCAAAGTTAAAATTAAAATTATATATCATCTTTCTAAAGATGTGACATCAGAGGTTATTCCTGTGGTCCCTTCATATGTATTCTGTACATGGAATGTATATCAGTCAAGGCTTACAAAACAGTGAACGATATTCACTTTTTTTTCTTCTCCTTTTTTATTGCAACATGGTATCATGATAACATTTTACCCCACACCCATTTCAAAACAGAAGCTAAAAACTAGAATTCTAGTACATTGTATTAATATATGACTATGTGAACTAAATCTATTTTACATATAATGCTTCTATAGGCGAGGGCCATGCATACGTAATTTCGTGGATGTAGGTATGTCATACTAAATAATCAACATTATGATCATTCAGGACCATATCCATCTAAAATTACCTGGGGATGGGGGATAGTAAAAAGGGCATCAGGACAGAGTAATATAGGGTCTACTTTAGCTCGAGTAACCTCTAGCCCTCCCCTTATTGATGTGTTGTAGGGGAGAGCTAGAGAGGACTGTGTGTAATATTTCGTCAATCGTTGACGACCAAATGGATCGAAATGTGTGCCCACGTGACACGTTGGTACTAGTTAACAATATGTAAGTTTAAAAAACAACTGTTTAATGTCATGACTGGACTGGTGAATAATGAAACTAAAGCTTTTATCTGCGGCATCAGATTTAGGAAAGAATATGTATTTTAGACACAGTAGCTGACTACCAGTTGGTCGTCGACTATTGCCGAAGTATCACACACAGTCCTCTATAGCTCTCACCTACAACATATCAATAAGTGTAGCGCTAGAGATGATTCGAGCTAGGTCTATTCCAGTTAGAGAAAATGTAACCGTTAAACTAGACCGACTTTCCCTCTCGTCTCATCCCCACCTAGATACAGCTCTGTCAAGTTTTGACATTGTACGGTAGCGGAACGCTGAAAACGAATGCATCAGAAAAAAAATCATTTGTATTCTTATCGATAGCAGTTATTTTAATTGAGTCCGATTCATGCCTCTGTTTTACGCGTCCATGCCGAACCATACACCGGGACAAACTTGATAAAACTACGATCGCAACACTTGGACAAACTTGATAAAACCACTATCTCAAAACAACCGCCAAGATAAAAAAATATGCTTACAATTCTTGCAGTTGAACTAAAGGAGTGAATGTTCCCTTTTGTACAAACGTGATCTTGTTGTTATCAAGATTTAGGTAAACCAGTTTTGTCGGGGTGGGATACACCGTTGCATTCGGAACGTACGTAAGGTAGTTGTTCTCCATTGTACTAGAAAAGAAAAGAAAACCATCAAAATACGTTGTCATGTAAAATATATATTTTACATTGGTTAGAAGCAAAAGTGTAAAATACTACTTCTGAGAAAACAAGCATTATGAGAGTACTGCTAGAGCAATACATGTTCCCTACCGAACTCAATAATTTTTCTTATCTCCTAAATTTAAGGGCCACGACTCCGACAAAAACAAATTGGTAAATTGCCATGAAAGTCAAACTTGATCTATAACAGTACATTTTAAAGTTATACACAAAATGTCAGCTCAGTATCTCTAGGCCTTCTGAAAAAAGTCCGGAACACATTTGTTCACATCTCCAAAGTTTACGGCCATGACACAGACATAAATAGGTAAATCTCCATGTAGGCCTAAGTCAAACTTGATCTGTAGAAGTATATGATGAAGGAATACGAAACATTTCAACTCAATATCACAAGACATTCTAAAACTAAAACATCCGGAAAACTATATGTGGGACAGACAGACAGACAGACAGACAGATAGACAGACAGACAGACAGAAGGACGAATATGAAACCTATAGTTTTCTCTGGTTGAACCAGTAGGGGACTAATAAACGTAATTCATACTGTCATTTGTGAAATATTGACGAGTAGATGACCGGTGTCAATTTGAGATTCAGAATACTCTGTGGATTCGGAGCCCAGCTTCTACCATTGGCTATGTGAACTTTAGCCTGGCACCTGAAGCAAAATGTTTCAGTGTTTCAGAACTGTTTACATCATTTGCTTTGTACCAATAGTTTCACTTAGTCCTGTCAGTAGGTTGGGTTTCTTGTCAGTATTAACAGGCGTATTAAATGATTCAAGGCGATAGTCTTAAACTGAACAAGTGAACACAGTTGTGTTGAACTGTTGATTTTTCTCTTTTTTTTACTTGAACTTACCTTTGTTTGAATCACCAAAACCTAATTAAATCATTAGATATGTGGTGTCATTAAACATTCATTCATTAATTAATTCGCATATGTTATTAGATGTATTGTCGCCATTGTATTACATTGTATGTATATAGGAGAGAGTAAGTTGGCAAACTTGTGCTCGATCCTGTTGTTATTTATCAATAAAATATGTCTTCAATCAATTAATTCGCTGAAGTCAGCTGTAATTTTTGTATTATTTTAGGTGATATTGTTTCATCGGAAAAAAAGCGCAACGAGGGATGCGGCATCAGAGTTGTAGGTATGAATTACGACCTCGTTAGAAAGTCCCTTTGGTACTCTGTTGAGCAGAGATACGATATTTTGTCGTTAAAGGGACATACCCTAGTTTCAGTTCATGAAAATTAACATTAAGTTTAGTTTAATTTACAAACCTGTAACACATTTTGATAAGGTTAAAATTGAGTGAAACATGAGTCTTTGATTTTGAAATGGTGAAATACCCTCTAAAATAGAATAAAACTCGACTAAATAACTGTTACTTCTCACTCTGAATGTACGGAAATGGATACTTTAAACAATAAGATTTAAGTAAAGTATGATTTCAGTTATCAAACAACGCCTCTAATAGTCAAAACTATGTCTTAGTGTTTAAAAACTAGGGTATGTCCCTTTAAGGTTATATTAAAGTGTAAAAGAACTATGAAACGAAGATTGTGTTATAACAGCTCATTTCAGGTCCAACCAAAGGTGACTATAGGTTTCGTCTCCATCCGTCTGTCCTTCTGTCTGTCTTTCTGTCTGTCCGTGGTTCTCATATACAGTTTTCTGGACTTTTTTTCGCAAAGCCTGAATACACTGAGCTGACATTTTGGATATAGCTTTTTAGTGCATTGTTACAAATCAAGTTTGACTTCCAAAGCCATTTATTAATTTTTCACAAAGTTATGGCCTTTGATCTTTCCCAGTGGAAGACATGTATTGCTTTAGCGACACTCTCAGAATGCTTGTTTAATCTGCAACTATTGTCACACAGTGGCGTAGCGAGGGGGTGGGGGCACGGGGTTCATACTCCCCCTCTCCCCCACTCAAACCTTTAAAAAATGTTTTTACTGTATTAAATTTTATAAAAATCATACATACATACATACATACATACATACATACATAGTGTGTGTTAACCCCACCCCATCCATACTGGGTTTCCTCCCACAAATATACGGCTTGACCCCCAATATAAAAACCTGGCTATGCCAGTGTTGTCACTTATTATCATTGTAACACATTATATTCAACTATGAAAACAAAAGTGTTTTTTTGTAATGCGAGTACTTTAATTATAATAAAACAGTGTATGTATTCGATATCAAACTCACAGCCATTGTAGCTGGCTAAGACAACTGAATGCCTTCTCCGGGACGCTGCTGTCTGTCAAGCCGTTACCATAGAGATGCAAATACTGGAGTCTCACGGCGTTGCAGAAGTAGGTAGCGTTAATATAGCTGATCTTATTGTTTCCAAGATTTCTGTTGCAAAATAAAAATATATTTATTTGCACAATATACAATTTTACTCCAACATTTTAACCTTAATTTGAATTCATAGGCAGATGTTAGAAAGGATAGCACACACCATGGCCTTTGGTGTACCAGTCGTAGTGCACTGGCTGGAGCAAGAAATATTCCAATGGGTCCACCGACGGGGATCGATCCCAAACAGACCGCGCATCAGGCAAGTGGTTTACTACGGGGATAAGTCTCGACCGAAAACTTAAAAAATCGCTTTCTGTAAACAACATACATTGTAAATTATACTAAATATCACAAAATATATAACATATATTACTGGCTTGAAATTTAAATGTCAAAAATATATGTACACTTATAGATATCATTAACTGAGCAGATATTGAAAGAAGAAACCCGCTTGTCGCCACTTCATGGGCTACTCTTTTCGATTAGCAACAAGGGATCTTTTATATTCACCATCCCACAGACAGGGTAGTACATACCACGGAATTTGATATACCAGTCGTGGTGCACTGGCTGGAACGAGAATTAGCGCAATGGGGCCACCAACGGGGATCGATCCGACACCGACCGCGCATCGAGCGAGCGCTATACCACTGGGCTACGTGGCGCCCGCGGCTATTGGATGTCAAACACTGGTAATTTGATATATTAATTATGTTAATTATAAGTTTTTTTTGTTTGGTTTGTTTAACGACGCATTCAACACATTTTAATTACGGTTATATCGGCGTCGGACATATGGTTATGTCGAGAAAAACCCCAGTGGTCAGCTGACGGGGATCGATCCTAGACCGACCGCGCATCAGGCGGGCACTCTACCACTGGGCCATGCTGCCCGCTATATGTTAATTATAAAGACCGTGGGTTGGATAAGATATTAACGTGCCTATATCCAGTGACTGGGTCCGGAACGGAAAGAGGAGGGGCTGGGGGGAAGCAGGGGGTAGAGATGGAAATAAGCAGGTTTAAAAAACAAAAACAAAAAACAATTCAAAAATGAAAAGGAATTGACTGCTCGGTCGAATATTTAAATAATTTGGAGAATTTTAGGACAGACCAACAATAAATAAGAGAAAGAATAGAGGATCGGACTATTTAATAATATTTAAAAAGTAAGTAATTTCGACATTTTGAACGAACGTCTAAAGGTTTAAAGTCCGATGTATATGTCCACGTGTATAGCCTCGTTAATGTGGTTAAGGTGCACATCTTGTAGGGACGAGAGAGTATCAGACTAGGATACAGTCCAGTCGCCATGCTTGGTATAATTGTGCGGACGGCCCGGTTCTGGAGGATACGAGATGGTATTAATATAAAACAAAGTATAGTCTACAAAAGAATAGTAGTGGCCGATCCCACTTCCTTTTTCTCCTTAGAGTGGGGCGGTCAAGTGCTGCTATGACAGGCTCGGACATATAGACACTAAACGTGAACAACCGTGGCGTTTTGCAGAATGGCCGCCATACGAGTCACTGTAAAACATGTCGACAAAAGTCAGCCGGGAAAATGATGTTGAGGCAAAAAAAAAGAATCCAACATGATGGTGCAAGCTATTGAAACGAGAACGTCCTACCTTTAAATCAGTTCCAATGGCCACATAAACTCCAGTAGAAAACTCCATTTCGTTGACAAAAACTAAATAAAATGAAGTCTTCCCAAGTCTAGCACACGAAAACACATACAGTGTGCATAGGCGACACATACACATCTTACCGCGGCGAGCTCCCATCTGGGAATGTAAGAAGGGCTATTTAAAATAGGCTTGTAGATGCTAGCTATTCACTATTCATTTTCTATACTTTCTCATTCGTATTTTCAAATACAAATATTATTCAACATTGGGTGGTTTTTAAATTATTTTTTTTAAACACCAGCACATTTGTATTTATTTACTTGTAACTAATACTAATAACGGTATTATGCGCAAATTCCATTTGTCTGTAATCCGTATGCATGTACCTATACGTAATTAATGTGTACGGAGACGCATATTCATTTCAAGATATTTTCATGCTAATATCCAATTAAGGTTCACGCACACTGTCTTGGGGTGACACCTCAGCTATCTGGACTGTCTATCCATGACAGTGGGTTAGTTGTTAGTTATTAGCGGTAAGTTAGAGAGAAGAGGGTGTAGTGGTCGTACACCTACCCACTGAGTCGTTAAACCTTGCTCTGGGAGGGAGCCGGTATCGGGCTGCGAACCCAGCACCTACCAGCCTAATACCCGATGACGTATCCTTGACATCACCGAGGCCGATGGAGACGCATAAATGGAATCTACTCAGTTTATTATAAAACGTGATTGATGGAGATTGCGGATTACGTAATGTGGATTACGTATACGAATACGTATACGGATTTCTGACAAACGGAATCTGCACCTTAAAGTTCGACAACGTACAAAGTCTGCACATTCTTTAGCGTGTCAAAAGGCTTGTGCGTCTCAGCACGAACCTTGGCCGTGTATCTCATGCTTTTAGAA
>JAECMU010107283.1:0-16452 GCA_016106625.1 Dracogyra subfuscus
TATATATATATATATAGACACACACACATTGGGAAGAGGTCCCCACTGGTATTTGTGCTACAGGCCCCACAGAGCCGTAAAATGGCTCCAATGGGAATATTTATTTTTCAGATGACGGGCAGTCCTTGCCAATCACAAATCTAATCAGACGTTGAGTTTGAATATATAATTTGTAAAACAAAGTCGGATTTGTTTCTATTTTTTGTTTTATTCAGTGTCACAAAGATTACAGTAGTATGGAAGAACAAGCAAACCAAATCACTGTACAAAATTCTGGGATGAAATATTGAAACAAGCACTAAAAGTGAATAACTCAAAACGATCAATGCCTCAAATGAAATTGTTCATAGGATGCTATCTACATTCATCAACATGAGCATCAAATACACATGACAAAAACTTCTCAAAAAAATATGTATCTGACATTTCAAGCACTGTATTAATTTTTATATATTTATGAGAACAGCGAATCAAATATTGAAGAAAAAAAAAAGGGAAATAAAAAAGAAAGATGCGAAGTACATGGTCATAAAATGGTAATAATAATAATAATTCATCAATTGAGTAGAACTATACACTAAGTCTTATTTCTTGGCAAGCCAATTTGTTTGTTTTTTTCACAATAACCTGTACAGAACAAGTCTGACATAAGAGCAACTGCCCCGATAATTCATAATTCATTGTTGTCAGGCATAATGATTAATCCCACATGGAACAAGAAAGAGAAATCTTTCTCCACTAATTGCAAAGCTCCTTGAAGATAAGTACCTGTCCAAACCGGATTCGACTAGACCGAACAGAAAACCATCTTCTGATAGTTAACACGATTATCATGACATGTAAAGTTTGGCACAAACTTGTTGATATTGATCCAATAAAACACATTGCAGTTTATTTCCAAGAATATGTACACGAAAACCATGTCTCCCTCAATGATACCAGTAACTTGAAATATATCTAAAGCTGCCATTCAACATACATCATGGAATATAAATCACATATTATGGATTAAAATAAAGGTTAAAATAAAACAACAGAGTTTAAACACTTGAGAGAAACCACCCAAAGGGCACCCTCTACTTCCATATTCATGTTGCTATTAGTAGAACAGTACAGGGCAATGATATAAACATATTTCAATGCAACATTCAATTAATTTTTCTTCAATATTTACATCTGTTTTTCATATTTTCTACAATAAAATGCATATTCTAAGAGAATACTGAGATGTAATACTTTTGATCCTGACTGAACTTGCACGATTCAAAAAAGGAAATTCATATCATAATTTAACAACATGATAACAAAAACAATGCATTTTCAAGTTGTTCAAATGTTATTTTGTGTATCAAGCAATTACATTAAAACAGAACATTTATGCAATAAAAGGAAAAAAGTAAACATCAACATTTTGCAATAAAATTATTCAGCATTTTTTTTTGTCAAAAACTAATGTGAATATGCATAACTAAAAAATTAAGTTTCCCTGGCAACTTTATATGTAAAACATTGAGGAGTTGCCATTTATTATATAAATATATAGTACATGTTCAAGGCAATACCATATATGCACATAAGATACACATACATATATACGCATTATCAATTTCAGAGAGGAAAAAAACATGGTCATAATCTATTTCAATTTTAATGAGGGCAAGTGAGTTTAAAACATAGCATAATTTAAGTGTTTATGTTGAGCAAGATGGCAACTGGTAAAATTAATGGAATGATTAAGACTATCTGGTTATTATTATTTACCCTACATTTAGGATTCCATTCCAGAATTGTGCTCCTGTTGGGCTTTAGCCTTGTGACAAGGAAGGCAAAACACCATTCTGTCTGGACTCGCCAACCTGCAGGTCTGAATAACTTAGCAAATCGCTTTGACAAATACATGTAAAATCTGTAGAAACACACATGCACAATGATCATTTTATGTAGAGATTTCGTCTTCATATAAAAGATGCACCAATTTCAAAATGTCAAGTAAAACATTCATTATGATATAAAGATTTCTAATAATGAATTTGCAAAAGTGGACGGCATATTAAGAATTTTAACAAATATGCAGGTTTTACATAGAATTTTAAAATTTATTCAAAATGAACTAACATGGCATGCAACAGAAGTCAGCATTTTATATGGCATTTGACAATATTATATTTATAAAACATTGCGGTCATTCTAAAAGAAACAAATCTAAAAAAAAATGCCTATGCAAATAAAAAATATATCAAATTTGAAAGCAATTCTACAAGTTCAGTCATGAGAGATCAAGAAAAATAAACATTCATTAAATTATCAAGATTCTAATATATCTCAAATGTCAATATTTTCATAATACGGCATCAAATGGAAAACATGGGCAATATGTATGCAGTATATAATTGGTATTAATCACAGTTCAATGGAAAATTTATTAGCGAACATGAAATGGCATAAATCGGCAGAGTCTAGTCTGATGCTGGGATGACCACCCTGAAAACAACTAAAACCTCAATCTATGATTACCGACTGAAAACAGCCAAAGCCCAAATGTGTGGTCTTCGATGACAAAGCCATTCAGAAACAGCCTTTAAGGAGTATTGCCATTAAGAAACAAACTGCAATATCAAGTCATCAAATAAGACATTGAAAACATAGGAGCACCAAAAAATCAAAGGCATTACATAAAATCAACTTAAAAAAAGAAGTTTGGAATAACATCTGTAGCATATACATCAAATATTTACCTAACCTATCTATCACCTGGTAAGGAACTTTGTTTTTATGTTGCAATATCAATAGAAATGGCAGTTTTTAAACATTTGAATAACAGCAGTCCATACAGTAGTCTTAAACAGTATTTATAAACAATTCTTACCTTATTGTCCATTCTTAGGAAAAGACAAGTTAACATCTAACAGAATAATACCAGTACATTCAATAGTTTGGTGGGGGAAATAAACAATTTCATCAATACATGTATAAAACATTTATCAATCCATACGAACAATACTTGAGGCATAAATCTATTGTGAAATATTCATCAAAAGCACCTATATACATGGTTAAAACAGGCCACAACAGCATAAAATAATACTTGTATTAATGCAATAAAAAAGGTTATGAGACATTGTTCTTTGTCAAATTAAACACAAATATATTTTTAAGACGTATACACACATTCTGAAAACCATCAGCCATAATTAAGTTCAAATTAGTATCCTAACATGTAATATTCAGAAACCTGGTTAAATTCAAAGAAAAAAAATGTATCACTATTTCATAGGTAATTACTAAACACAAAGCACATACGGCAAAAAGTTAAATCGTGTGGAATGTTACACAACTATAAACAAAAATGTAACCCAGCTTGGTCAATCAAAAGTATTAACTATAGGATCTCAACATGAATTGTACGAACTAAATGTATTAAACTGGGGGAAAAGAGGGAGCAAAAAAAAAAAAAATCTTTAAAAATGTTAAATGAAAAATGGCTATAATACAAAGGGTGAATATTTTTAATTACCAAAACATGATAAATACAAAATTACAACATACTGGATATATAATGAAAACCTCAAAATAACTTCAAAAACAAAATTTAATTTAAAAAAAAATATAGTGAAGCTGAGCACATGTATACACCAATTATTTAAAACCTAATATACTGAAACAAGCAATGATGGATGTTAAGATATGCATATTACACAAAGTAAGCTAATAAACAAACACGACCAATAATTACGAAGAAAAACCCTTGGCCTGATACACCTATTTATACACGAAGATACAATTCGACAGGACAAAGTATCCGGCATCAATAGCATCCCTCAGAAAATATTTCGTCAAGCCTGTACAAAAATAAAAAGACAAGAGCATGTTTCATGAACCAAACATCACTTTTGAGGTGTAATTACTTACAATTTATTTCCACGTGGAGCACACAGGACAGCCAGGTGTCTGGTTTGTTTGCTTTCAATGGTGTCACTAACTCAGTGTCTGTTTCTTAAAATCAGAACAGCCGTTTTAATAATTAAAACTACAAAGTCAACAATGACAATCAAAGGGACTTATCAAGTATTATGTCCCTGTAGTACTGAATGTGCAGTTACTGTTACATGCATACAATTAACATTTGATTCCACACCATATCCAGTTACCTGAAGTTATTAATCATCGAATACCGCATGTCGAAACATTTGATCATCCCAACATAAGAAACTTGCTACATTTCCCCCATTATCTTTATTAGCAAGGGATCCTTTACATGCCATTTCCACAGACAAGCTAGCACATACCACTGCTTTTAATATGCAAGTTGTAATGCTATGGCTAGAACCTGAAAAAGACTAATGGGTTCACTGACAAGGATTGTTCCCTGACCAACTGCATATTAATCAAGTGCTTGAAATTGATACAAATAGTCCAGGGTTGCATTTATAACATTCAAATCAGTTATCTATGGCAACTTCCTAAGTCAGAAAAAATATTTCCTCGTTAATTTTGACCTCTATGCAGAGTAGTTTACAGCACCTGTTGTTCTGTTACAAAGTCAGTTATGTAATTTTAAATTAAAGTACGAGTTTTAACAATCCCCATATTTAAACATGTTCTAGGCTGATAATTCAACACTTACGGACAGCACACGGATAGAAAAATACTACGCGTAATGCAAAATCGATTTCTTTTAAATATATCTAATTTGTCAGTAAAGTACAGAACCAGCAATACATGCCTTAAGGTTATTTAACTCACCTGAATAGCTTTCACATAAGCCAACCTTTGGTTACCTACGTAAAAATCATGTGAACAGACATCCATTGACCTAAGTTTTTCAAACACTGTACAATATTACACACAAGCTGATAAGATGTTAAAATCAACAAAATCAACCCTGAAGTTTTCATTTTACACCAATGATAATACACTGCACTGCAGACATCTCAACAGAAACCAGTGATAAAAAAAACCCAGGTCTGCACATATCACACAAAATGTCATTTTGTTTGCATGCAGGTTTCTTAATTAATACTTTTATTCATTAAATTATTAAAAAATAAATTAAATAATAAAAAATTTTAATTTAATTTTACATTAATTGGGGTTTTTATATTATTTTTAAATAAAAAAAATGGTAACTTAAAAATAATTAACTTAATCTATCAACAGGTAAGGCAAATTTTCAATGTGTGCAGCCCAGGCTTAAACAGTGGAAATGTTCTATGAAAACAACCATGATATTCTTTTTATAAACACAACCATAATATTCTTTTTGTAAATACAACCATGAAACATAGGCCAATTGAGTCAACCGACTTGTGTAAATGTCTTACCTGGCGCTCGATGTGTCCCACCCTACTGAGGTGCTGGTTGCTGTGTGCCAGCCTGCTGTGCCTGCTGCATGATCATGTTAGCCTGGTAGTGCATGCCTTGCTGACGGTAGTACTCGGCCCATGCCGCAGAGTAGTCGGGTTGACCAGTCTGGGGATTGATTGCTGCAAAACAAGCACACATGGTCACACTATTGTACTCTTTCTCTCAAAGCCATTCAGAGGTTATTAATAATTATAACAATTAAGTACACACACCAACATTTTTAACCAAACATTTCAACTGTATGAATTAAGCCTCACATTTAATACAGGGATGAAGGCAAGATAGGTCATTACACATGACCTGCAAGTAGTAATTGATATGCAGTACATAAGACAAATACACATACAACCCACTTTACCTTGGTCGTTGCAGCAGTTGCCTTTAATTTCGTATCAGATATATATATATATTTTTTTATTATATTTTTTTTATTGCCCCAGATCAATGTGACAATGTCAAGGATGGAGTACCTTGAATCATTGACTTACAAAGTGTTTGTAACATACAAATCCATATCCATACATTAGACATAATGTATACATACATAAACATGTTTTCACAGATATACCCATATATTTTAGTGATTTCAATGTACCAAATTATTTTGTTACTCGTGCCCGAGCAGGTTTTGATCGGAGGAGAAAAGAAAGAAAGAAAGGAAGAAAAGAAAGAAAGAAAGAAATCAGATATTTAGCCTATATCATTTGTTGATAAAGGGAATAGAGACCAAAAGATGTAGTGTATAATAAATTCACTTACAAAGATCACATTACTATAAATGTTAGGCTCAGCCATGATTCTTAAGATAGGTGTAAAAATAGTAGTGAATGGGATTATGTAAAAAGCGAAGACTTAAGTTAGTACTAGTAAACGTCAAGATTGACTGTTTACAAGTGCATGTTAATTGCCATTTATATTCACATTTATAGTATAAATTATTTAAAGGTTTGATTGTAGAGTTACACTTTCGATAACTATATCTGGTGTTGACTACCCTTGTACCTGTGAAGAGGTGCAAGTTTGTTCCTCAACCTGCCATATTTGTTAATATCCAAGACAAATATATAAAATAACATCTTTCTTAGGCTTAATCATCATTCATAGCTGCAGATTATAACTTGAGGGCAATTAATCTCGAAAATTATAATACAATGTACACATCGACAGACAATTTAAAAAAAAAAGGTTGGTCCAAATAAACAAGTGTTTTCTATGGTACAATTCCTACTAAAGGGAGACCACTTTCACTGATCTGAAAAGCATATTACATATGGAAGATACATTTTTTAAAGCTTATTTAAAATGTTTACTATGTCACATTTGTATTGGCTTTCAGTTTCACCGTAAAAAACTAACATGCATTTTCATTATCAAGCTGCAATTTCTGTTTTAACATGATTTTGTATTCCACAAATCACACATTTTGGGCAAGAATTATAAAATATTTATATTACATAATTTTTACAATTCTGGTAGGATCCTAAAAATATTAAAAATTATTATCAATGGATACAAGAAGTGAAACATTTAAATTATTTAGGTAATGAATGTGCCAAGGTCTACCATCAACTCCATTCACGAAGCACCAAGCGATGCTTTAATGGTGTTAGCGAATCCTTGTCAGAAATTATGTTGCACAACTCGACGCCCATGACTTAAGGAACAAGTCGTAGGTTCTAATGTTGTGCTTTGTCCCTGCATCTTCAATTACTACAGGTTGCTAAAATTCCTATTTTTGTAAGGTTCAAATTATTTGGTGGTACAACTATTTTATAATTACTCAACTTCAGCTATCAACTCTGAACTTTGTTACTCTCTATAACTATGACCTACTCTATAGTAGTACCTGGTGCACACTAGTTTGCTTTGTTTAACAACGTACCTACAACACATTAAAAAATACTATGCCATAAGGAACAAGAGAAACAATTTAGAAAACCTGAAGATATAACACATAACCAGATGCAACTAGATATGTGCCACTGCCCCAGATACAACATAGGTTATGAAGTTTCATAATTATATGTCTGCTGGAAAACACTGTACCGAATGCACATAATTTAGCTAGGAACCCAACCAGTAGTAGAAGCACAGATTTCCCATGGTTTTTTTAAATTGTGGACGGGAATCCAGAAAACACCTATTTGAAACAGAATTTTGGATTTTCCCCCTTCCCCAAAACATTATTTATCTGTTAAAAAGTGTATTCTATTGAAATCAATTTGGATACAGAAATTATTGACACTTGCATCGACCAGTAATAGCCATGACACTGATAACGGTCTAATATGCTAAATGTTTAGTAAGTGTAGCACAGTATGTTTTACCAGTCACATTCTGTTTATAGGTTTTTATCAATTTAACACTGAAACCATACAATCTTTAGCCGAGTTTGTAAAAGTTTAATTATAAATCTTTCAATTCATAATATTTGCCATATTTACAAGCTTGTGAAGAAATGAGATATTTGCATATTATAAACCATGATTTAAAAAAATTTATTAATACAATTAAAGTAGTTTATAATGTTATCGGTTGTAATTATTTTCCCGATCATTTTGCTAAAATCTTGAATTATCAAACTTAATGGCTTAACAGATCGCTTCAGCTACTAGCTACTATTCTGTACTTCTAATTAATAAAATTACCTTTTACTTTAGTATGTTGAATCGGTAAAACGAAATTAAAATGGTTTGTATCAATATATATGAAAGGCCATCATTTAGCTAAGTACTGATGTAAAAAGCAGACATGCCGAATAGGGAATCCCCATATTCCATGTAGTTATTGCATAGATTTTTGTGTGTGTGTGTGTGTGTGTAAGCAAATGGAATAAAAAAGCAATTTACAACATAGTGAATTGGAAATTGGGGGGGGGGGGGAATCTTAAACAGAAAATTTGTGCCTCTACCCTAGGGCAATACTTCACAGCACTAAACTAACATTCAAACATGGTACATAAGAATGGCATTATTTACATCACCTGTGCCAAGGTCTACCATCAACTCCATTCACGAAGCACCAAGCGATGCTTTAATGGTGTTAGCGAATCCTTGTCAGAAATTATGTTGCACAACTCGACACCCATGACTTAAGGAACAAGTCACAGGTTCTAATGTGGTGCTTGCTACATTTAATCTTTAAGCAGCTACCATTCATAAATAATTACAAGGTGTAGTTGCACAGGCATTGAAATAAGCATTGTGTCTGGTAACCCATTTACAGGTTACCACAAAATATAGCCTGGTAACCTGTAGGTTACACAACTATATGAAACTTGGAATTTAATTCTACTACTACTATTAACGCAGACATTCTGAAATTGTATTGGTGCGTGCAAACATCAGTATGAGAAACGAAATACGGAAGTAAATGCAAATGTGGACTGCCGAAATAGCTTTGCAATTGCACAAGTATGCATGAACATCAGTGCAATTTTGTACGAGAAAACAAAATGCAGAAGCAAATTCATCTAGTGGATGGATGTTGCTTAAAACTCGGAATGACTCGTTGCTTGCAACTGGCACAAGTGTGTGAGAACATTGATGCAATCCCTTACAAGAAAATTAAACGCTGAAGTCCAGAATGCATTGCTTGGTTTACCTTCAGAAACGAAACCAGTGTTAACATTTTTGTCGAGAACGAAACACCATTCGACGTTTCTTACATTTGGTAACATACCGGTAACCTGAACGACCATTAGACTTATTTCGATGCCTGTTGCATATTATTCAAAGAGGTTGTAAATGAGTAATTTTGTATTGCATGAAGTTTCAAAAATGTCAGTGTAAAATTAAAAAATTAAAAAGTGCAAAAAGGTTGGGGAGATACTATTATTTATCAATCCAGTTGACCATCATTAACAATGAAGTTGTTAAAGAAAATGTTTAATAACTCATTCAATCCATTTTCATTTATGGTTTTACACATGACTAAATACAATACAGTCAAGTTGTTTGGTTTAACGACACCACCAGAGCAGACTGATTTTTAATATTGGCTATTTATGTCAAACATTTGATAATTATGTCACCTATTCTTTTAAGGAAACTCACTAATTTTTTCTTTCAGAAAGGATATTTTATATGCACTTTCCCAGACTGAACAGCACAAATAATATCCTTTGCTATACCACTCATTGGTTGGAACATTTGAGCCAATATTTCCTGAATAGTATAGCAGATTAATATATTAAAAACTCTTTCTTTGTGTTACAGTGCAACTGACAATACATACTCTTATGAGAATCATTAACCGGAACCAAACCATTTTATTTTACTACGCCTGACGTAAGTGTTTGTGAATATGGATGCAGATGCTAATTTTAGTTTTTCCATTTTTAATGCATTAGTTAAGCTGTATTATCTTTGATATCTGTTCCAAGGTCTACCATCAACTCCATTCACAAAATATCAAGAGATACTTTAATGGTGTTAGCGAATCCTTGTTAGAAATTATGTTCACATATTTACCTCCGTAACTCCCATAAAGTATCACGGATTCTCATACAGTGCTTTGAAAAGAAATACTCCGATATTTTATAAAGTTATTACATCATTTCAGTTCATATACAACACCAGTTGTTGGCACACACTAACTTTCATACACATTCTGCCTAAACAGGACATAACACTGCCTTCAATACTGATTGGAACAAGGGGAAGCAATCCTTTAACTCAATAAATCTATAGTATTTATATCAAGGCATTTTTTTTTTTACCAATCGTGATTAACCCTTAGGACACTGTAGGCGAGATGTCTCACCCAATACTGCTAAATTTGACATTGTACACTGCATGCAGTACATTCACATATCCTACAATTTTACATGCAGGACGTGTTTGAAATTATAACAGTACATACAACTGGAAAGTTTTCATAAAATTGTAGCACAGTATTTAACACTGAAAGCCTATAAAGTCAGTAAAAGAGTTTAATTATAAATCTTTCAATTCATAATATTTGCAGTATTTACAAGCTTTGCATATTATGAACCATGATGTTGAAAATTATGAATACAATTGAAATAATTTATGTTATTTTCCGGATCATTCTGCTAAAATCTTGGAATTTTCCAATTTAATGCACTAACAGATCGCTTAAGCTACTTTTCTGTACTTCTAATTAATAAAATTACCTTTTACTTTAGTTATGTTGAATCAGTATATTTTGTTTAAAATTGTATTATTATATGAAATAATTTGACAATTTCCATCATTTGGCTACTAATGTAAAAAGGCATGCAGAATCACCTTATTTCAAGTATAATTGGAAGTTATTGCATAGATTTTGTTGTGTGTGTGTGTGTGCAAACAAATGGGAAAAAAAAATGAAATTTAGAACATAATGAATTGGACATGGTGGAAATCTTAAAACAGAAAATTAGTGCCTCAAACATGGTACACACAAGAATGGCATTATTTACATCACCTGTGCCAAGGTCTACCATCAACTCCATTCACGAAGCACCAAGCTGTGCTTTAATGGTGTTAGCGAATCCTTGTCAGAAATTATATTGCACAACTCGACGCCCACGACTTAAAGAACAAGTCGTAGGTTCTAATGTTGTGCTTGCTACCTTTAATATTTAAGCAGCTACAATTCATAAATAATTAGTAACGCATCTACAAGGTGAAGTTGCACAGGCATCGAAATAAGCATTGTGTCTGGTTACCACAAAATATAGCCTGGTAACCTATAGGTTACCAGAACTATATGAAAGTGTGAATTTAATTCTACTACTTTTAATGCGGACGTTCTGAAATTGTATTGGTGCATGCAAATATCGTACAACATCAGTGCAGTTTTGTAAGAAAAAACTAAACGCAGAAGTAAATTCATCTAGTAGATGCTGCTTAAAACTCGGAATGACTATCATTGCTTGCAACTGCACAAGTGTGCGTGAACACTGATGCAATCCTTATGTGAAAATTAAACGCTGAAGTCCGGAATGCACTGCCCGGTTTATGTTCGTAAAAGAAACCACAGTTTATTGAATTTTTTGTCGAGATCAAAATACTGTTCAACTTTTCTTACATGTGGTAACCTAAACAACTTTTCGACTTATTTCGATGTCTGTTGCACATTATTCAAAGAGGTTGTAAATGATTAATTTTGTATTTCAAAAATTAATTCAAAGGTGCAAAAAGGTTTCGGAAATAATATTATTTATCTATCCAGTTGACTAAATTCATTATTAACAATTAAGTTCAATCCATTTTCATTTACGGTTTTACACATGACTAAATATAATACAGTCAAGTTGTTTGGTTTAATGACACCACCAGAGCAGACTGATTTTTAATATTGGCCATTTATGTCAAACATTTGATAATTATGTCACCTATTCTTTTAAGGAAACTCACTTAATTTTTCTTTCAGAAAGGATATTTTATATGCACTTTCCCAGACTGGACAGCACAAATAATATCCTTGTTTATGAATATGAATGCAGATACTAATTTTAGTTTTTTCTTTTATATCTGTTTCAAGGTCTACCATCAACTCCATTCACAAAATATCAAGAGATACTTTAATGGTGTTAGCGAATCCTTGTTAGAAATTATGTTGCACATATTTACCTCCGTAACTCCCATAAAAAGTCACGGATTCTCATACAGTGCTTTGAAAAGGAATACTCCGATATTTTATAAAGTTATTACATCATTTCAGTTAATACACACCAGACCTTGCTTTTTAAGTGTGGGCAAGTGAAAAATAATGCACGTTACACTTAACGGTGAACGTAATTAATTTTGTATATTGATATCACTATTTACTTTATTTAGCTGATAGAAACATCTGTTTAACAGTAGTCGCCATGCAAGATTTTAATGTATGACTGGTACTTATCTTTGCTTTAGAAATTGGAAAACAGGTTTAATAGACATCTTTGAAGATTTAACAATCCGATCAAAATCCTTTGCCTATTTAATTTATTATTAATTAGAAACAGTCCATTTTTGTATTTAACAGATACAATGTTTGATAAGCAGCCCTTGAAATTCAGACAAGTTTGCTGCGACAGTTAAGTGCCATCGCAAATCAATTTTGCACCAGCACTACTACGGCAATTTTAAAGAAAAGGTTAATGCTGTCAAAAATATTCATATGATCCACTGCTGTAATAATATGCTAAAAAACAACATCTTAATTTTACTTTTGTAAGCTTCAATACTGGAATAATCCAATTTATATTGAGGAAACTGAGCCATACACGATAATAAATTTATGCGTTTTTATTGGACAGAGTTCAGAGAGAAATGCCTACAGACTTTTCACCACTCAGATTTACGATGGCAAGTTTGTGATAGCTTTTGCGGCAGAAATGCTGATTGCCGGCGCTAATTTCGAGGGCTGGATAAGGATAACTTATTTATCCTGTTTATTAGTAGCCTACACAAATTAACTTGTTACAGAAATAAGGGAAGTCGGTAAAATTGTCTCGATTAGTTCATAACTTAGTCTACAAAGCTTGCGTAAGGTCCTGAAAATGGCAATCGTGTAATTTTATACTTTTATAATTAGACTGAATAATAAACATAAGGAAAAGCAATGATAATGGGTATGTAGGAATAAGCCTAGGTATATTTGTTTATGTCTATTATTTTTCTTTTTATCTTTAAAAAAATATCAAATAAAACATTTGTATTTCAGCCAAAGGTAAATGAATGTTCATATGTTATTAGGACTTATGGGTTTTTTTTGTTATCTTTATTATGGCATCCCACATTTGGAATAAAATCCTTTGAAATGACATTTTTTTTCCCCCTTACAATTTGTGTATTTTGTTATCATTGGGGGAGTTTAAACTTGTAGCGGTAGGTTAAATGACATGTTACAAAATGTTGACGGGGAGATTGGTTGTGTAATTGTTGAATTAAAAATGACACGTGAATGTCAATGTCCCAACTAACACTATCAAATGAACTAATTGTAGGCCTACATTTCACAGGCTTATATAAAAAAAAATGTTTTATCGTACGAGTCGGTAGAGCACACATAATATGCTTGGGTCATAGTTCATTAACCACCTCCTCGGAACCAGTGGGATTTTTCCCATCCCAACTATCCTAATCATATTCATTATACATTATGACATTCAAGACAAGTTGATTCCTATACATGTTTAACACGTTCATCAAACACTGAAAAGGTATATATATATATATATAATAGTGTGCATCAAATTATCTGAATAGTACATATTGTAATTAAAAAATCAAATGGTCTGCATCAGTGTCTACATGTCATAATTATATTTCTATTAGTGAATGGGGAAAACTCGGACTACACTAATGAACCAAACATAAAATTAGTAGATCACATTGGTTCATTTTTGCAACATATGTCTCTACATTTACATGTATCAATTACTAAATGAATAAAGTCTACTTTTTTCTCGCCTTAGCATTTTGACAAGTGCGATTTTTCACTCGCCTTTATTTTTTCAAAAAGCACACCAGTAACTTTCAAAACACATTCTGCCTAATAGGACATAACATGACCTTCAACACTGCTTGGAACAAGGAAAACCAATCCTGTAATTCAATAAATCTATAGTAGTTATATCCAAGCATTTTTTTGTTTTACTCAATCATGATTAACCCGTTGGAACACTGTAGGTGAGAAAAAACAATTTAATCATCAATTTCTTTTTATCTTGTGGGAAATGCAATGGATTTAAGTTGAAAAAAGAGGTCTTCAGTGAATTTTTGGCAACAATTATGGACCTTTAGAAGTGCACTTCGTTCTCTCAACAACCACCCCCCACCCCAAAACCACAACACAAGAAACACAAATGAACTCTAGCCAGCAGATCAGTGATTGGGAGTAGTGCCCACAAAGAATGAAATCACAGCTACTAAAAAACATTGGATATACAGACAATTGCATTTAAAACAAATGAAAAATACATTTGTTATTTTTAGCTGTTAAAAGTATCTATTAGTCAGAATCATGTTACAATTGTAGATTGCCCCTTTAATAACTGGTATTGAGGAAAACTCACACTCTGCTGGTTGCGGGGTGAATGAAGCAGACTGCTGGGACTGAGCAACTGCCGGTTGCTGTGGCTGTTGTTGCTGGGGCTGCTGCTGTGGCTGTGGCTGTCCAGGAGTCTGCTGCTGTTGCTGCTGTGCATACTGTCCATACTGACCATACTGTGCATAGTACTGGGCGTAGTAAGCTTGCCATGCACTTGAATTGTCAGGGGACTTCGCTGCAACATATAATGTCATGTTTACTAATTAGTAGACCATAATAAACAATGCGAGCAAGGAATAGTCAACACATTTAATGCTATTTTCTGTAGTTTTTGTTGTCTTTGTATCAAAACAAAAATAGGAAATGGTTTATTTAACTGATACACTAAACACATTTTATTTACGGTTTTATATGACATCTGACATGCAGATATTGAGGGAGGAAACCCACTGTTGCCACTTCATGGGCTACTCTCTTGGATTAGCAGCAAGGTATCTTTTATATGCACCCTCCCATAGACAGGAAAGCACACACCAGAGCCTTTGATGGCCAGTCATCGTGCACTGGCTGGAACAAGAAACCGCCCAACTGACGGGGATTTTTGTAAAAAGGACAAGATGGTACAAAACCTGAATGAATCACTTGAATGCCAACTCTTAACATTAAAACTCCCAATTTAATGCAAAAGCCAACTTTTTCTAAAATTCCAACAATAGGTAAATGATTATCAAATATACAGCCATATTTGTTTTCAGTGAAAATTTGTAACATTAAAAGAAATAAAAAGGTGGATTTGTACGTACGCGTTATCTCACCTTGTTCATTCTGCTGAGGTGCTTGATACTGGTTACCATATGCATTCCAACCCTGACCACCATAACCAGGAGCTGGTCCTTGCCTGAAAGACCGCCATCAACAACCAATTAACAAACATTTCAAAAGACATATATATAAGATCAGATAATCTCTCACTAAAGTAATTGAAATATTTCTCTAGCTGCAGTTATAGTTCAACACAATTTGTAAACACAATTTGTATTCACTCTTTTGGCAATGGGTAAAATTTACCTGAAATGAATCAATCTCTTAATTTACTTAAGAAATTAAATCAAATGTGTGTGCTGTTGCATTTTACAACACACGTGCACTAATCTATGCTGGTGGGTAATGAAATATTTGCCAAAGTATATAACCTAATTTTAATGGGTTTTAAAAAAATATATATATTTTTTTTTTATTTCAGTACATAAAAGCAAAAATAACAGTGCTAAGTTTGATTTTGATATTCTGAAAGTTAAAAAATTAAATTGTATTTTAATTAACACCACCACCACTAGCCATTAATCATCAGCCATTGCAGTTTCCCCTAGGGGCCGGAAGGACCCCGCACTGACCCGTGAAATTCCTCACCGGGACAGTAAAAATTGTAACCATTAAAAAAAGGGACGAGTTCACTTCTGTTATTAATTTGTCGATATTATATACTAGTATTCCACAAATATGTACATTGTTAAAGCCCAGTAGCCAGTGAAGGGAAAACAAACAAACCATCATGATGATGATCTAATGATTTTTTTTTTTTTTTTTAAATAAACCAACACATGTAAAAAGGAAAACAGTTCTACTATATCTACACATTTAACAGTTCACTAATGAATATATGGTCACTAGTAATCTATGCTTATGAATATACTTACAGATGTAAAGTCCAAGTTAATAAAATGATCCCAAGTGACTGGTACCCAACAGTTATGTTGCTCCAACACAGTGACCAGGCTTAACAAAATAGTTTAAAGGTTGCACGTAACTATATTGTTTTACTAACTTCCAAATGTTTAGTTTTTTTGGTCCATTTGCGTGGGGTTTTTTTAAATTATATTTAAACATTACGTAATTAAATTTGCAAGACTTATTATTTTTAATTGCATTATATGATGAATTAACACAACATTTAAAAATTTACTTTCTACTTTCTTCTATTTGTTTTATTGGTCACCAAGTGATTACAATTTAGCAGGTGAATCAGTAAAAAATTTGATCCACTGGCCAGTATAGGAAGTCTTTTTTTTTTTTTTTTAATTCTACAAGTAGAACCCCTGATAT
>JAECMU010107283.1:16555-35019 GCA_016106625.1 Dracogyra subfuscus
TTTTTTAATTCTACAAGTAGAACCCCTGATATACATACAGAAGTAAGTCGAATGAATATTCAATCACGGATCACTATTTTTTTTAATTTTAGTAGACCTGGGTTTTACTTTATGATAAATAGATAGGAAATAAGATAGGTAAGAGTGAATACGTATTACAATCAGTAATATGTATACCTTTTTGTGCTTAGTCCCATACTTTTATACTTTTTAAAATTTTGACATTATGCAAATATTTAATAATAATAAACATTAAAATCGATCTTAAAATATCTCCTATAAGTGTACATGACACCCTCATGTATTCCATAATGAATCTAAAAACTGAAAATTTTATAACGTTACTGGGGAGCATGCCTCCGAACTCCCCTAGCATTTTCGCACCCTTTGGAGGCTCAGTTAACGTCAAACTATTTTGCCAACCCTCTGAACAAAATACCTAGGAGAAACACTGCTATTGGATGTCAAATATTTTGCAATTTTGACATGGGAAACTAGTTACATTTTTCCATTAGTAGCAAAAAATCATTTATATGCACAATCCCACATAGGATATATACCACAGCCTTTAAAATACCATTTGTGGTGAGAAATAGTCTCGCCTTTTGACAATCTAAAACGAAGCGAACTAAAAACTGTTTACAGCCTTCATTACAGTACTTACCCAGGCTGTCCATATCCACCGAACTGTTCAAAGCCAGGACCATTTGGTCCAGGACCAGGGGGACCTTGGGGACCAGGACCCTGAGGACCGGGACCTCCAGGTGGTCCCATGGGGCCACCGGGACCTCCAGGACCAGGACCCTAAAAAAAATTAATAAAAAATTTATGAACTGTTGAGTAAAATGATAGTAATCATCATTTAGGTTATTTTATATATTTATAGCATATCAATTAAAATTCAGTCAAGCATAATTATTTTTTTTGACTTATGAAGCAACTAAAACACTAGTATATGTTGGGACTAACATCTTGATTAAATGAATGGGCAACATCAATAATGAACTGATTTTCATTTACATTTTTACACCAATTTAAACAAGCCCAACAAGTTACCATTCCCTACATGAAGTCTGCTTTCACACGATTACAAAAATGAGTTGGCTACATCTACCACCTAATGTTGCAATTTACTTCCAACACAGCACATCATTTCTAAAATGTATGTTGGCACTACCATTGTGATTAAATGAATGGGCTACATCATTACGTAACTGGTCTTGTATTTTTATACTAATTTAAATAAAAAGGCCAACAAGTTTCTATTCCAGACATGTATGTTTTCTACAAT
Source organism: Dracogyra subfuscus (assembly GCA_016106625.1). Classification (NCBI taxonomy): domain Eukaryota; kingdom Metazoa; phylum Mollusca; class Gastropoda; order Neomphalida; family Peltospiridae; genus Dracogyra; species Dracogyra subfuscus. Next base: position 17,847 of record JAECMU010107283.1, read on the forward strand.
TGATTTGCTTATCTACCATCTAATGTTGCAACTTACTTCAACAGGTAGGCCTGCCTTCTCACAGATCATCTGAATCGCATGCTGAATCTGATCAGGATTGCCTCGAATGTTGAACACCTTTTCCCCTGGACTTGGTGGTGGATTCCTGTCCAACTCTACATGACCACCTGATATTCGGTTAATTTCTCTGATCGTTTCACCTCCTGAAAAAGGTTGTATAAAAATAAAAAATAAAGTCAAACATTATTTTCCATCAAAAGCCTAACACGGATTCTCAGAAAGCACAAACAGTACACTAAAATACTATGGTACAGCACATAAAACAAGAATTCTGCAAAATTAAATATTTTGTTTTATCATAACTTGTTCAGTGTTGCTGATAACTGAATGCATAAGATATTCATCTCAAAGCTATACCCACAATTTCAGCTCAACATCTTGAGGCCATATGAAAAAAGTCTGTAAAACAAATTCTGCATCTCCCATGTTAAAAGGCCTCAAGTAAAATAAATTGGTAAATTACCATGAAAATCAAACGTTATATTGTAACAGTACATTATAAAACTATACACACAATTTTAGTTCAATATATTGAGGCATGTTTGGGACAGACAGATGAAAGGAAAAACCTATAATACCCTCTGGTTTGACTGGTAGCATACTAATAGCTATAAATTGCATTATCTATGTTATGATAGTTAAACCAGTACTAACAACTTACCCTTTCCAATGACGAGCCCACATTTATCTGCAGGAACAACATATGTTGTGAAATCTTGAAAGTTTGGATCTCCAGACCCTCTACCTCGACCACCTGGGCCTCCAGGACCAAAACCACCTCGCCCACGCCCTCTCCCCCCACGCCCCATGCCGAACGATCCACCTCCACGACCCATAGGGCCTCCACCCGGAGAATTACCATACTGAAATAGAGAAGAAAGACATCAAATAACATCAGAATTGGTTTCATCAATCTTTAAAAATTGATGGAAAATTACAACATGAACAAGCACAATCAACTTTAAAAAAAAAAATTAAAATTGGGAGGGTTGGGTTTGCAATATACATAGTAAGCAAAAGTAACTTTACAGGAAACAGTTTTAGTTATGTCAAAACATTTATTCATTGAATGCAATGGAGAAATTAAAGGGGTTAAGGAATGCTTAATTAATGCTTTTAAAGCATATTATTGCTTAAAATCAGCAAGTATACTGGTATATTTTAATTAATAAAATAGTAAACATACGACAGCTAATACATATAACTAGGCACAGCCATTTTGCTCCATCCCACTGAATGCGTTATCTGGTGAGCAGGTGGTTACATAACACTTAACGCGTGACATCAGGAATTAGTCAGGAATTAGTCATAAAAGTGAATAAACAAATGTAGTGGTTTGTTGATTTTTGTGAAATTGTGAAAAAAGCATGCATCGCAAAGTTCTGTAATAATATCCATCCCAGCAAGTGAGTAATAATTATTTATTATTTTCCCCAATAAAAAATAAACTGGCTAAAAAACAAATCATGCAATGAGCTCCTGTATATTTGAGAAACCTACATACTGAATTGATACAGACTACTCAATTGATCTATGCTTTTAGGTGCCTCCACCTGTGATTCCTGGCAGGTATATTAGGTAGATTACCAGACTAGGCACAAAAATACATGTAGAGCCTACCAGTATTAACATGATAGTATTGTGATGCATTTTATACAAATCGGGTGCGTCATGACATGTCCTAATAACAATGTTTGTTTAATGGTATGGACAAAAAAAGGTAGGCACTTACGTTATTAGCATGTAGTGGATCAGGACCAGTGTCACCATATTGCTAAAGAAAATTGAAATGTTCTCCTATAAATAACCTGTCACCCGTCAAATGGTAATGGACATTATCAACTGGCAGGATTCATAAATAAATACCGACCTCTTGTCTGCCTCAATATCAAGTACAGAAGTCATCGGCCTGTGTATAAGCCAATCATGTGTCCAGTGGTACATTGATTTCAATAATACTGTCAACAAATAGACTTGTGCTTTTCTTTTTCAGTAACCTCCTTCCTCTTTAATTATTAGACACGGTAATAGTTATCGCAATGCTTACGTCTTCCATGCCGTGCAAAACTAATTTAGCACGGACATGACATAAGAAAATAAATAATTCAAGCTATAACAACATGTCACTGTACATTAGTAATTAATGATTCACTGGACAACAATAATAAACTCATTAAAGCATGTTTAATCCCCGTTTTTCCCACCACAAATGTTTCTGTGGTCCATGGCCGTTTACACAAAATCATGTGATCTAATCAGAGATTACAAATTAATATCGACAGGTGTCAAACAAACATTGCGGAAGACATTTTTACCATTGAAATGATAATAAAACAAGTAATTTTTATTATTATTAATCAAACTATTAATGCATTAAACAAAAAAACTACATAATACTGCATGATGGGGGTGTTTTATTCATACTGTGCACAGATTATTGTTACACAAGCTGTGAAAGCTGTAAGGGTCTAATCTAGTTAGGATTGGGAGCGTTTTCGATCAGAATCAATTTGGTGCCTCAGTATATAAGCAGACACTTCTTTTGAAAAATATATCCTGTCTCAGACGGAGGGATCCGGCCAAGGCCGGTCCCTGCGACTGCGACAGGCGTACGCTACAACAGCTTGTTCTGAATGTGTACGTAAAAAACTTAGAACTTAGAACTGAAAAATATTTCAAAACTTCAAAAGTTGGTTAATACATGGTATATAATAATACTGATTAAGTAAACTGTCCCATCTAAAATAACAGAACAGACCAATTATGTAGTCCCAAAGAAAAGAAAATTATCACTTGGCTTATTTTTGCTTGAATGTACCTATAGCCCTAATAGCAATTTTTCTTTAGATTGGTTTCAGAGAGAAAAATACTATAATAACCCCATTTCGTTCAGTTAATGCATACTGAAATATGTTAAGTTATATAGTTTATTATATTATTTGTACATTTATGTTTTACAAGTCAGACTGATCAAAGCAAAGCACAATGTCCTCAATCACTTTTTGTTTACACTAGGCATACAGAAGCTGACATCATTTCCTGTAAAGCAAGAGTACTGGACACCACTAAAAAGAAACAAAATGGCTGCCCTCCGCTATAACTAATAATCAAGTTAAAAATAAAAAACCCTTTAAACTGTCATGTGTATGTTCGTGTTTAGGTATGCATATTTCTAACATAAGGCTGTAGTTGACCTCGCCCCTTTAAGATTAAATTAACGTAATTTAAGATTAAGAAATTGAAATGAAGTTAAAAAAAAATAATTGCAGTTGACATTAAGGAAATGCATACCATAGCTCAAATGTTTTAGGTATGGCACTATGGAATTGAATGCAACCAGTCAGAAGTGGATATGATTTGGGGGTGGGGGTGTCTCACTCAGAAAGAAAATGGGTTAAGTTCACGGGCGGGGTTAAGAAAATCATACAGTAATGATGAGTAATTCATGTTCTCAACAACAATATTAAATCTGCAAAACATTTAGGTCTGGCAAAAAAACCTGCATAGTGATTTAAACTTGCAGAAAAAACATCCAAGTACAGTTAACATATACACAGCTTTTAAAATAGTTCATGTTTCAAGGTCTACCATCAACTCCATTCATTAAGCACCAAATGGTGTTTTAATGGTGTTAGCGAATCCTTGTCAGAAATTATATTGCACATATTTACCTCCGTAACTCTATAAAGAAGTCACAGGTTCTCATAGTGCTTCCAAAATACCATTCACATAATATGTTTTTGGAAATCCAAGTTTGTAAATTTGTCATTAATTAATGGAACTTGAAGAGAATACAACGTACAAAGAATTAATCATGTCATAATTTTTCACTCTTGTCAGACCTTTTACATTTTTTTTCTAATACTTGTTAAAATAAAATATAACTTCCACTTACATTAGCATTATTAAGCAAATCATGGATCATGCTGACCGCCTGCTGAACTTTCTCCTGTGGTCCAGTGATGGAACAGATACGGTCTTCACTATCACCATCATCTAAACATATGGACATTATTCATAAAGCCCAGCAGCCAAATACCCACAATCATTGCCCGCATGGCTGACAAATGGTTACATAAATATGTTTAGTTTCCCACACAACCTTCATGGCATGACCGCAACAATACATTGAATATATTATGGCACAATATAGCAGCTGCAGTTTGTAAAATTTACATCAATAACTCTCCGCTTTGACATGAAAACTAAGTTGGAATTAAATGAATGAATAAATTGATTTGTATTCTTATAAAATGGCAAAAAATTTACCATCCTTGTAACATACCTCACTGAATGTTAATAACATCAATTGTGTAGCAATTATAATCATACTTATTTCAAATAAAAAATCCCATAAAATCCAAATGGCTTGTAAACCAGTTTTGGCAACTATTTTAGACATTTTTTTTTTTTACTTTTGTTGAAATGCAACAGAGAAAGGGTTTTGTTTGACATTTTTGTTCACCAGTTTCATATAGAACAATCTTGTATAATAGCTGTACTTTGTAATTATTATTTTAAACCAACAAATTTAGGATAGAATAAATCAGCTGTATCCAAGATTAAATTGTGTTACTAATACAGTTACGCACATACCTGGTTTAAACTGGACTCGAGCTCCTGTATCTTGCTGAATTTTTTTTATCATGTCACCTCCTTTGCCAATAACAAGACCAACTGCTGGACGTGGTACTGGAATCTACAATCATTGCAATATATGCTTTAAATCAAATACTTCAAATGAAAGAAAAAAAAAGGATTTTTTTCTTTCTTAAAACTAATGCACCCCTTTTCTTAAATATACTCCCACGAGATGCCATGCCAGTTTACTCCCCCATGCAATATAAACTGATAGAAGCAGACAACTTGATACTATTTAAGAGTCATTCATCTTTTTAAGATGATCTTGTTTGTACGACTAATTTGGAACTTTCACATATGGTCCAAGACCGCTACTTAGGCACAACTTAGTCATGGCTCTCCCCCCTCCCCCCACCAAAGTGAAATCTGAGCTAAATATCCTGCCCCTGCCCCCGGAAATTAAAAACGTTCTGCAAGTAATAACGGCAATATAAACAAACATTTGTAATGGTGTAAAGTTCCATATTGTAGATCTTACACCTAATCATAAATGTTGCATCTCTGCCCTAAAATACTAATGATGTACGAGAAAACAAAATGAGAAAATAACATCCTCTTAAGTTTCATCCATTACAATTAATAAAAAGTTTTGTTTTGTTTAACATCACTAGAGCACATTATTTATTAATCATAGGCTATTGTATGTCTAACACCAATTAGACAGTCTTTGAGAAAACCTGCTACATTTTTCTCAGTTAGAAGAGATTTTTTATATGCACTATCCCAAAGGCAGAATAGTACATACCACAGCCTTTGACATATCAGATGGGGTGCTCTGGCTGTAGGGAAATTAGCCCAATAGGCCCACTGGCAGGAATCAATCCCAGAACAACTGCATAAAGCAAGTGCTTTACTACTGGGCTAAAAAGACATCTAATCGATTAGAATATTAAATAGTTATTACAGGACTGATGAGATACAGATGTTTATAGATGCAGTACACTGGGAGCTACTCACCTCCATTCCTCCACCACCACCTCCACCTCTCGATCCACCACCGCCAAACTGACCAAAGCCACCCATGGTCTAAAAAACACAAATAGATGATGTGTAGTCAAATGTTCACAACTGTACCATAACACAAGAAGAAACGAAAGTGTCATCAACCTTTAATTTAACTTGCATTAAGCATATTGTTTATATACACACCAGTAGCTTTTGGCCTTGATCAGGCATGATTAGAAACAACCAACTAATATAATTTAGTTGTACAATTTCCTAGCCAGGTAAAGCTCCTGTTAAGTGAATTACTTTCAGGGTTTTATCACCTATGTTGCTAGACTCCGAATATCGGCACCATTCCCCAAGGCTATGTCGTGTTTTTCTCCCCCCAATTTGGAGTTTACAAAAATCCCAATATGAATGCTAAAACTTCTCAATTTGTATTCGTTTCCTTTTAATATTCTTGAAGCTCTTTTCTATTGCTTTTTATTAAATCACCGATCGCTTTCGATAAGAATAAACATCAATATTTTTGTGGCTTTTAACAAGATTTTGAAAGGGAACACAAAATTCCCAATTATTTTGTAAAACGACGCAAAAATTCCCAAGTTGAAAGCCATGGGAGTCCAGTCAAATTTCAGAAATAAAACCCTGACTTTATTATCTGATCTCAGAATCTAATAGTGTGCTTGTTAAACAATTCTAGTGTGTGCATTTTGGATGGTAAATCTTGAAAATGTTCTAAACGCAAAACATTGGTAGTTATTTTTAATCATCTCACCTCCATATCTTTTTCAGCCATCAGCTCCATAACCATTTCTTTAGCTCTCTGTAAAACAAGTTTATGAAATTTTTATATTTATCACACAAATTTATCAAAATATACCATGAAGTATTGCTTTAAAATATGTAATAATTTCAAGACATTTATCTTTCAATTTTTTTTTTCAAAGGCCAGTTCCAACTACAACAAGATCTATACAAATAAAAAAAAACATGTCCCATTAAAAATACCAAGTCTTAAGTCAGCTTGTGGGGTATTTTTGTATTGAAATGCAATGTCATTACTGCCAAAACACCATCACCAATCATCACTAAGAAACATGGTAAATGAGTTTCAAGCCATTTTAAACCTAGTAGTCTATGTTAGTACTATCATACATACCTGGCATTTCATGTGGTCACCTGTAATTCGAAGAGGCTTATCATGAGCTGTCGGTGAATTGCTGTCTTGAATCATCACCATTTTCACATCTGCACGTTCCTGCAATTGTACCCAATTTTTTTTAAAGATCAAACTTTAAGAACCTGTCAATTTGTGAAGAGAGATCATGTGTGTTTTAAGGTTGCAACATTAGTAAGTATTCACTAGTAGGAGCAATTTTTTTTTAACTTCTATCGACAGGGATTTATCCAGCATTCAGGCTTTCAAGCAAGATTTTGTGAAAAATAAGGGCTTTTTTTAGGGCAAAATTCTTAAAAAATAAGGGCTATTTTTAGGATTTTTAAGACTTTTTGACAAAAATAAGGACTGAAATTCAATAATCAATATAAAAGAAAAACATTCTGTACTCACCTCCAGGGAGAACATAAATACAAAAGCTAATTACCAACTCAGAAGATTATGCCAATGGTCATCAACAGCGATATTCAGCATATCAATACAACCAGATTAAAGTAATCTGATATGGTGCAAATCCATGCTGAATATGATGCTGATAACCACCAAGATGTCTGCTGAGAAATACATTAAAGCGGCACTGTCTGGAATATTTTTATTATTTAAACATATAGAACAGAAAATCCCATTACGTTTGGTGCATGTAAGACGCCACAATCTGAATTGGATTCACTACACTGGCTTTTTCAAGGTAAAAATAAACCCAGAATTTTGAAAGTAGGACACATTTGGTGGGCCCCACTGGACTAAAAATAGTACGGTTTGGCTATTGTTGCATTACAAAAACCGAGCAGTCAATTCCTAGCAGACAATTACGATAGCAGCCAAGTTCACCACTCCATGTCGACGTTATAAACACTGGACTCGTACGCCTTTCGATTGCTACCTGTATTTCACACTTTTAAACACACTGGTGTGCTAATTTTTATTATTCACTACAACTGAAAATGTTTAGAGTTTTAAAGAGTATCTTCATATAAAAACAACACAAAAACAAAATAACAACTAAGACTCATTTTCAGAGTCTTATTGTTACTAGTATCCGTATAAATACAACTTAACCATTTTATTATGCACTTTTATAATATCTGAAGTATCACTTTAAAAATCCTTCTGTACTACGGAAATATAGGATGTTCGACTAGTTTCGTATAAATTACACCACAACACGCTTTATATAAAAGGCGTACGAGTCTGGGGTTTAGAACGTCGCCATTCTTGTCTTTGAACTTACTGTCCGAACCAAAGTGCCAAAAATTGCTCTCCTACCTTTATTTTTTGGTAGATTTTACTCACATTTTGTCCAGACAGAAATCGAGGAAAAACCATTGCAATGACACAGATTCCACATACTAGATAATAACTATGTCACCAACATCAACATCGTAAAAGCATGTAATTTTGTGCTGGCTGCATTTTTACAAGAGGGGTGAAAGGATACGACTTAATCTAGCAACGTCATAACATGTTATTATATAAAAGCAAATGTGATGACGTCATATTAAATTTTTATTTGTTTTTTTAAATATACCACTAAAGATCATTGATTTTATATTAATTATGCAACATACTTTGGAGACTTTCACCCCTCTTGAAGAATATTCCATAAAAAAAGCAAAATGGCAGACGGCTAAATATTGCATATATTTTTCCCTATGCAATCCCAGAAACGTCAATACTGAAGACATCATTATAGTTTCATATGTGAAAGCTGTGTCACTGTAATGTGTTTTTTTAACAACATGTGTGTGGACAAAATGTTTGGAAAATGTAATGGTAATTAAAGGTAGGAGAGTAATTATTTGTAGTTGTTAACATTTTGGTTCAGACAGTAGAACTTGACTGTATATGATTGAAATCAGACAATGCAGCTTTAATTCAACATATTCATTATCTGAAAGTATACTAAGGCAGGCGTGCAGAAATGGGAAATATTTCACTAGCCCGCCGGACCAGTAATAATTAAAATGTACTAGCCCGCCAGAATTTCGACTAGTCCACCTTTCTTGTAGGACACTATGTTTATTTTAATAACAATGCTAAAACTACTAAAAAGAACCAAAATTAAAGTAAAGCTAGATCACCATTAAACAATGTCTTTATTATTAAAATTATTTGGTAAACAATTGAAGACTGTTCGAAATTGTGGCTTGGCTGATGCTGAGTTCCGGATTTGCCACAAGAAAAACTATTTACTTAAGTCAGTCCGAAAAACAAAACAACAATCGTCCGTCGGACTGGCAGAAACATTTTTCAACTCGTCCGTCAGAGCTTTAACTCGCATGTGGCGAGCGGGCGAGTATTTTCTGCACCCCTGCTAAGGCTAGATTTAATTAATTCCAACACTTATTTTATGTTGCATTTATAAAAAAAATTCTAACTTTAAAAATTTAGGATTTTCACCAAAATATTAGGGTTTTTTTTAGGATTTTAAAGCTTTAATAAGGAATATTAGGGCTGTTGTCAAAAAATAAGGAAAATTAGGAAAATAAGGGCCCGCTTGAAAGCCTGAGCATTTTTTCTCTAGGGATCCATAGTTGATAGAAATTAACCATTATTGAAAAATGTTTTCTGGACACTGAATGTCAACTTCCACTGAAGGAATTCAAACTACAGACTGAAAGGTAGTCTACGTTCTACCAACTAAGCTACTAGGCAAATTCCCTCTAGCTACTCTAGTAGAAGTACTTTATACTGGTCAACATTACTACATACTCCCCTCTAAGTGAAGTAAAGCAAACTCCCAGAGCTTTGGAACTGTTTATTGGGGTCCTAACAGTTATAATTGTATTCTTGTGCTAAGAACACACCCAATCCCTACGTCTGCTCCAAATGCAACTTAAAAATAAACTTTCACTCAGGGGATTTGGACAATCTATCAATTGAGCCAACCGACAGTAGGAATACTTTATACCAGGGAAGTCTTAATAAGATGTGCATGCAGATAATTTAAAGATAAATGAGGGACAATCCTCCTAAACCGGAATAATCTGATAAATGAAGTATACTATATCTAGTGGGTTACAGGCATCACCTGTAGGATCTGACAATGAATGACATGTCCCCAATACAAAGAGAGATCACTGCTCCAGATGTATGTTTTTAAAATTTTCCCATATTTGAAAAACCTGGTGAAAAGACATGCCGCAGAATTATGGTCTTACCAAGAAGGTGCAAACAAGAACTAAAACAATTTGTGAGTCCAGGGGACGAGAAAGGTCCTTTTGTGCGTGTAGTTAGTAGAATGAGAAAGGCATTCCTAGATTTGGATCTGAACCCTGTGTACCAAACGGTGACAAAGAAGTGAAAGTAACCATTCAGAGATAAAAATCAGTTGAAATGTGTTTCAGCAGTTTGCAATTCACATTCTTCTTTGACACTTGACATCGTATTGTGTGTTGGGGGGGGGGGGGGGAAGGTCGGGGGAGGGAGGCAGGGATTTTTCATATTTTTATTTTGTTTTTAAAAAATTGGGGGGGTATTTGCTTTCGTTCTTGTTTTAATTATTCCCGTTTTATGTCTAATTGGGATTTAGATGAATAAACTGAATAACAGGATAACATTTACAATATTATACATGATTACACAAAGCCTTCAGTACACTTTTAAAAACTGAGAACAAAGGTGAAATAATTCTCAATAAAAATTCACAAATAAAAACCATAAACATTTAAGAAATTTACCTGCAGTTGCCTGATGGTTTCCCCACCTTTCCCAATAACAAGGCCGACTTTGGGACCTGGAACCATTATTTCAACAACGGACTGCCCATCAGTTAGTGAAGTTGGGTCAACTGGCATCTGGGTGCTGTTACCACGATCAATAATTTGCTTCATATGCTGGATACAAGCCCTGTAAATAAAGCATGTGAATCAGTGATTTGCTAAAATACAAAATAATAATGATAATCAGTGCTATGTACAGTGTCCTGAAAGTTATTTGAAGTGCTGAACATATATAGTAAATAAAACTTGTCCGTTGTCATTATTAAGAGACAGGCTGAACTGCAAAAACTATTTTAGTTGATTTAGATACAAACATTTAACAGTATGCAAAAACAAAACAAAATAATTACTCAATTCATACGAATTGAGCAACTCATGACAAATTCATCCTAGGAGAAATATAATTGACCAATGCTGAACATATTCTTGTAATTCTTGAAGGTATGTAGGAATTGTGAATTTAAAAACAAGATATATATTGTGAATGAATGTGTGATAGTGTTTTGGGGGATTGGTGGGTTTTCATAAGAACTTTATTACAATTTGAATGGTTTCAGCACCTTTATGTATCATTGCTGTAATACATCACTAAAAGACTGCATTATTCAAGTAAACTTAATTTATTCCAAATATTTGATATAAAATGATAAATTACTTACTCTATAGATGAAGGAGAGCCAGTAAGTGTACATGCACGATTTGGGAGACCCATACTATCTGTAAAACAAACAATCGTTTAAATACTTTACAACAAAATATAGTTAACACAAAACATAGTTAACACAAACTCAACATGATTGTTATCAATAAATGTGTAATGGTGCTCACAACTTATATAATCAAGTTTTAAAAATTTTAAAAGTAATCCCATAAATTAAAGGCACTCAATCACAGATGGTTGATCTAATTATTGATTCAACAAAGTATTATATGGCAATACATTGATTTGTACCTAAAGTACTTTACTGAACTATCTACATATTCCACTTATTGATATTTTATTAAAAAAAAAATTGAATTATGTCAACAGTCCACAATTCAGAGAAGAAGAAAAAAGGCTATTTAGAGGGCAGAAGTATGATCTATTATTTTGAGTCTAACTGCAGTTTCAGAACTATTTACCCAGCTTGTGTTAACGAGAATGCATTGCCATCCTCTGCGACAAAGTAAATTGAAAAAAAATAACATTGAAAATAATTTATTACAAATTAATTATTTTAAGCTTACACATTAAATTATTTTCGCAACAGAAGCGTGTTAAACGTCAACAATCCCTACTAGTTGGGCCTTTGCAGCTATAGGTAAATTTATTGTTAGTCTTACGCAAAATACTCTGGGATAATAAACACCTTTCTTTTCCACCATGTCAAATTCATTTTGTTTATGTTATAACAGTTGACTTGAGATAGGAATTGTTACATATTTTAAAATAATACTAGACTATTTACGATGTGACTATATATACACACAACAGCTGTATATATAGCCTCGGCTAACGAGGGCTGGTTATATTCACAGCAAAAATGTATATAGGCAATAAATAAGTATTTGATTAATCCATATTACCGAACCGTCTGGAACAGGAGGAATATATACCAAGTACTGCACAAACAGTGCATTTTCTGATAATAATACAGTACTAACAGAATATTACTAACAAATAAAAATTCAAATCATCAGCGGCCAAGGTAGATTATCTGAAAGAGAAACTAACTTTGCACAGTACACAAACAGGGCTTGAACTTTAATTTTTCTTCAATTGCAATTATTTTTTTAGAATGTTAATTTTACCACAAAGAAATAGGACTAAACTGTTATGTTGCTGTATTTAGTCATATTTCAAATGCGTAAAATTGATAATCTATATTTAAAGAAATAAGGACCACTAAATCTGTGATTGAGCGCCTTTAAATATTTAAGCATGTGCACCACCAAATTTATTACAAAGAAATGTATCCACCCTTTTTATTAAAAAAATGTGTATAAAAAATTAATTGCTAATTTAAAAGATATTAATGTTGGACCTATAAAAAAAAAAAATCAATATCATCTTTGACTTTTAGTGTTCTAAAGGTACCAAATCTGCATTTCTACAAACCCACCTGGTGCAATCTGCACTTTGCAACCAGTTTTCATTTGCAATCGAGTGATCTGCTCCCCACCTTTGCCAATAACTGCAAGGGACAATCAATATACATTAGTTTTGTTAAAAAAAAAATGTGTATACAACCAAGCCTTTCAAATCATGCCACAATGGATGACATCAGACAATGATTCAAGCTTTTGCAAAACGTTCACTCATTGTATTGTTAAGAAAACCACGGTTACGAGATGTTTGTCAAAATTATCACAAAATACAATACATTAATACAGTTAGTACCGAGTTTGGTATTGTTGAGTATCCTGTTCACAAGGTTATTACAGATAGAAAAGGCCTTTGTGGTTAAACCCTATCTACTTTTCATAAAATTAGTCAAATACTGCTCTTGCTTTATTTACTGTTAATGTAATGCTACAAATGGAAAGCATTAAAATCCATTAATGGTGGTAGGGCATTGTGGTAAATCTCTCGGCCTTATTTTATAATCAAGCTTCAAATAAATATACTAAAGTACTGTCGGAAATAGAATAACAACAATTTGCACCGATTATTTCTTACATATTAAAATGACAAGTAAATATTTTGTATGTATATCTATTTAATGATAGTCTACCTAATTTAGCATTTACTTGTTTTGGTTCTCATTGATGTACAAGGTGGTGTTTACTCTTGAAAGAAAAGATGTTAGTAAACAGGTGATTTATGCACTTTCTTAGAACTAAAAAAAGAAATTGGTCAACGTTTCAATTTCATTGCTGTTACAACATGAGAGGGACTTTCTGATTATGGTTTACCCCATCCCTCTCCAAAACGAACTATTTGTAGTCATTTTTAAGTAATGTTTAAGCAAAATTGTCACATTTTGAATTTGTGATCTTATTATACTGGTATTAAAGGTGCCATTCTCAATGTTGCACAATGACAGCTGTTACAAATAATTTGTTTATATACAATTTTGATTTAACATTTAAAGAAGACCTTTAACTACATGCCCATCTACTAGTAGAAAATACAGTTTAATTAGAGAATCTTTATCACAAATTGATGCTCACATAACTATGATATAGCACCTTTAAGTGGTTGCAAGATTGTGTACATTTCTAATGTACTTAAATTTAATTTATATTCAACAAATATGCTTGTCATAATTAATTAATGCTGCAATTCAAAATAATCAGTTAACTTGCAGTTTTAAATTAAAAGTATGTTTACGAGTAAATGAAACTGACACATGTCAATCAAAACGTGTTATAGTCTGTTCCAGTAAAAGTCACAAATTAACTGTTCATCAACATCTTTTTTTATAATTTCAAAAGTAAACACCATCTTGTACATCAATGAGAACCCGAACAAGTATATGCTAAATTAGGTAGAGTATCGTTAAATAGATATTTACAAAATATTTACATATTAGTTTAATATGAAAAAATAATAATTGACGTGCATCATTATTCTATTTCCAACCTTTAGTTACAAGTTATGGGCCACTTTTTCTTCTTCAAATATTTAAAAAAAAATTAAATCAAGGAAAGGGGATAGGTAATGAAAAAGTAGGTTACAGACTTGAATAAAGTATTTCAGCTTGCATTTACATTTAAAACTGGACACCTGCCTGAAAACTGCATGGTGCACATGAAACTAAAAAAATTTTTAACGTTTAACACTTTTCATTTCGACTGGTGTTAGGACAGTATAAATTACTTGCAATCTGGATTCAGATAACCATGCCACCAAAATGTAAACTTGAGCATTCTGGACTGTATAATGAATATTTTAAAAACTCTAAAACTAAATGGCAACAAAAATGTAATATCCAGTTGATGCACATGAAATTAAAACGTACATAAAGATATAATAAAAAAAACAAAAAAACAAAACATACCTAGGCCAACCATTTTGTCTGGAATTTGAAATTCTTCCGTTGTGATGCCTCCAGGACCTTGCATATTTGGTTTTGGAGCATTCGACATCTGACCTGGTGAGGTAGGTACTCCTAGCTGTTGGTTTATTTTGGCAGCAGCTTCCAAAGCAGCTTGCTGTGCTTGATTGGATCTGGAAACAAAACTGGAAAATGTGCCAAACCTGCAGCTAACTGTTGTATAAACCGTATCATCAAAAATGTCTTACATTATGGCAAAAACACATGCCATAAAAAGAAAATATAGTTCAAAAACTTCATAGCAATTTTCACTTCTTTGCAATTGCAGGGTTTTATAGTTTTATGCACAAAGTGACAAATAAAATTTTAATTACGGTAATAATTATTTTCTGGATACCAACAACCTAAAACAGATAATTATTATGTTTAATATTAATAGGACTTTTGTATGACCAAAAGCAATACATAAATAGCTCTTTAAAAAAAGAAGTTTGTTTTGTTAAACGACACCACTGAGCACAATGATGTTTTAATCAACAGCTATTGGATGTCAAACAGTTGGTCTTGAGGAGAAACCCATTACATTTGTCCATTAGTAACATGGCTTGTGGATTTTTATAAAATTCTAGAAGCCCTGGGACAGTACTAATGCATTCAATGTAACTAGGCAATAAAAATAAAGCCTGACTAAACATATCAATACTATATTAACGAGTAATGGGGACCATAATGAGAGCACTTTTATATATCCTGTTCCTAAAACAATTATATCAAAAAGAGTCTTACCTTTGTTGGTCTGACATTGATCTGAGCTGTGCCCCAATCGCTGCAAAAAATATAAATAGTAAAAATTTAGTTTTAAAGCAGAATAGCTAATACAGAGGGGGAAAAAAATGGATATAAACTACTGATATTAAATTATGATCACAAGAAACCAATCTATCATGTTATGTTACCAACTTAACCCATTGTCCTTTTTGTGTTTGGTGCAAGAGCGAAGCTGCGGGAAATCTGAAATTGGACAAAAATTGTGTTAATAGCATGTATGTTGATACATCAGTGTTCATACAACACTAAAGTAAATAGCCATACATGAAACAATTTCTGACCAAAAGTATCCAAGCGCAACACTGTACAACAGTTCCTAAACAAACCAGATACCCAACCAATGTGGGTTACTCTCGAGGATACCCGAAACCGATCATTTATAATTCCTGTCTTTATGGGTACCGCACCACTGGCCTGTCAGGTCTCTAGTATACTTCAAATTATCACTCACGATCATTTACTGAAGGAGCAGACTTCTTTGCTTCAGGTTCTCCTGCAAAGATACAGATATAAAAAAAAATGTTAGGGCAATCTTTCCTCAACCTTTTTTTTTCCTTGTGGGATTTTTTTTCCCCTTCTTTTTTTGATGATACTTTTTTTTCCCCA
Source organism: Dracogyra subfuscus (assembly GCA_016106625.1). Classification (NCBI taxonomy): domain Eukaryota; kingdom Metazoa; phylum Mollusca; class Gastropoda; order Neomphalida; family Peltospiridae; genus Dracogyra; species Dracogyra subfuscus. Next base: position 33,809 of record JAECMU010107283.1, read on the forward strand.
GGTTTTTTTGGGTTTTCTCATAGTTTAGACTTACTTCAAGATGACATCCATTGCAGTCTGCAATAATCATTTAATTAAATTTTTAAAAATAAATGGAGGGCAAATACATTAACTTCGATAATCAGGAACTTTATTAGTTTTATCCCAACATCACTTTCATAGCCATAATGACCAAAATCTTTTTCATATATCCTAATTTAGAATTTCTTATAAAGACTTACTAAAAAATTGTGAAAAATGGCTTTGAAATGAACCATTAGATGATGAATAGAATTTATTAGTGTGGACACAGATTTTGCATAAATATTATAATGTATTCGCACAATCCAAGTGTATTTGACAAGTTAATAAATGTTCATTGTACAGAAAGATTGTCCCATCACATACATAGTAAATGATTTGTGTACAGTGTTATGCTCGGAAAAATGGTCAGAAAAAGTATTAAATAATTTAATACAAATGTCAATAAAGCACACATTAACATCAAAGCTGTAAAAAAAAAAAAAAAAAAAAAAAAAAACCGTTGACCACCCATCATGGGGAAATCCTCTTCTAGCCATGGCGATAGCAATACACTAGAAACAAATTAACATTTGTCAAAACCGGTGTATACATGGGCTACATCAATTACCGCGTTGTACAACATACAAAATTGTAAAGAATAAAAATACATTTAATGACAACTCAACACGAGCTCAAACACACAGGGTCCAGTGAAAGTTGAACCATGTGTTCTGCCAAACACTCTGAAATTAGCTTTCTGTGCGACATGTGTCCAAAAAGTCCATATCTGTCTATAAAAATAAATAAATCAGTAAGCTGTCATTATGATGAAATGCATGTACAAATTCAAACACACATTTTTAAAATACCAAGTGTAAATGGATAGTTGGAAATTTGTAAAATGCATGTAAAAACAAGTCTACAATATTATTAAACATTTAAATGAAGGTATGTTCATAACGATTAGTGACATGCTTTAATTGTCTATCACTTAATACAAGGTTTTATTGCTATATAACAAAGTATTCTTCAAAATAAGCATTCTGACAGTAATGGCGAAACATGTCCCCTACATATTTTCATTGGAATGCATGACTATACATTTTCTGTGGTTATAGTGCATTTGTCGGGCTTGAACAAGAATTTGCCATGAGTGAAAGATGATATATGGCAATTCTGAGCCTCTCGGCATTTATATTAAAAAAAAA
>JAECMU010107286.1:3646-16570 GCA_016106625.1 Dracogyra subfuscus
GAGAGAGAGAGAGAGACAGAGACAGAGACAGACAGACAGAGAGAGCTCACTGCCACCATAATAGGTAACGCATATTGGAAAGGTAGCAAGAGTCAAAACGTTGGAAAAGACGTTGCTTTTTGTCCTTTTATTAAAAACCTGGCTTTTGACTTTATACAACAAATTATGACACTCTGTTTCGCTATAAGAGAGAGAGAGAGAGAGAGAGAGAGAGAGAGAGAGAGAGAGAGAGAGAGAGAGAGAGAGAGAGAGAGAGAGAGAGAGAGAGAGAGAGAGAGAGAGAGAATCCCGTTGTAAGACAGAGGGCATCTGACGGTCATCCATGTTGGATTCTCTCTACTCCGCTGGTAACACAGCTAATGATCTCCCAGAGTTCTTTTGTATTCGTGTTTCAGAACAATAATGTTATTGATGGCTAGCAACCGTAAGTGATTAACGTTTTGTTAAAGTCGCTAACTCGACTTTTCCAGGTTTCTCATAAAATGTATTTGATATGCTATGCTGTTGATCTCAGAGACACTGGTGTTGCCAGCATTAATAATATAAGCAAAACGTCATATATCTTATGTAACTGTTACAAAATGTAATATTTGAACGTGTTTTACATTACTTAATAACTAGGGTCCGTGACTTGAAACATGGTCTAATTGAGAATGCAAGGCAAGGCAGGGCACGAGGAAGACAGGGCAAGGCAAGAGACAAGAGACAAGAGCCAACGCAAAGCAAGGCAAGTCAAGAGGAAGACAAGGCAAGAAGAAGACAAGGCAAGGACAAGGCAAGAGGAAGACAAGGCAAGATGAATACAAGGCAAGAGGAAGACAAGGCAAGGACAAAGCAAAGTAATGCAAAGCAAGGCAAGGCAAGGCAAGGCAAGGCAAGACAAGGCAATAAGGCAAGGCAAGGCAAAGAAAAGGCAATGGGAAGACAATGCAAGGCAGGGGACAAGAAGCAAAAAAGGCAAGACAAGGCATGAGGAAGGCTAAGCAAGAGAAAGACAAGACAAGAGCAAGGCATGGCAAAGCATATCAAGACAAGGCAGGCAAGACACGTCAAAGCAAGGATAAGGCAAGGACAAGTCAAGTCAAGAGGAGGACAAGGCAAGAGGCAAGAGGCAAAACAAAGCAAGGAAATGCAAGAGGAAGACTAGGTAAGGGCAAGGGCAAGGAGGCAATGCAAGGGAAAGACAAGGCAGGGGAACACAAGGCAAGGCAGGAGACAAGGGGCAAAGCAAGGCAAGGCAAGAGGAAGGCAAGGCGAGGGCAAGAGGAAAACATGACAAGGCAAGCAGAAGACAATGCAAGGCAAGGGAAAAACAAGATAAGGGTAAGGCAATGGGCAAGACAAGATAAGGGTACGGCAGGGGCAAGACAACACAAGGGGCAAGACAAGATACGGAGAAGGCAAGGCAATGGGAAGACAAAGCAATGAAAAAGCAAAGCAACGCAAGGCTAGGCAAGGGGAAGAAAAGGCAATGGGAAGACAAGGCAAGGGCTAAGCAAGGCAAGTTAAATGTAAGACAGGGCAATACAGATGTGGGGAGGAGAGGGGCGAAGCAACGCAACGCGATGGGAGGCAAGGCAGGGCAAGGTGACATCAGGCTTGGCTGGGGAGGATGTTGTAATGGAGTAGGGTAAGTTAGGATGGATGTAGTTGTTTGTAGAACAGAACAAACTAGCGCTGGATTTGTCACGCCCATAATGACAGTTGTAGATGAATATATATATATATATATATATATATATATATACATATATACACACACACGTTTTAATTCACTATATGATAACGTCTCCATTTTGTATAAATTTCATATTTAAGAATCTTGCAATATAACACTTTTGATTCATTAAATCACACAACGAATCCTTACATCCCAGTTGTTGAGTTTGTATTTGTTTGGCCAATTTACAACAAAGCCGTACCTCCTTTATTGTCAAAATGTAGCCGAACTCAACTAACGTCAATGAATCCTTTTACATGTAAAACATTTTGACATTTGATTAGATGGAACCGAAATGAATATCATTATCCACCATTTCAGACTATTTGGGATTCACGTCAGAGACTCTTGGCCCTAGCGGCAACATCAAATACCACCACACAGCTGTAGCGAATGCTAATGCCACAGGAAAGGACATCAAAGCCAAGCCGCAAATCTAGACAGATGTCATCAGTGGCTAAGTATACGTCATTACACAGTTTCCTGTGTGCCTTTTCCCCCTGTCTGTATTATTTTCATATCCACGTGTGTACTGAAGTGATGGGAAATTGGGAGCAATGAATGCTGCCGTCGTACCATGCACTGCGGTGAATGAAATAATAACAGGCTTCAAGTTGTCGCCATTCCCCAAATCGCTAAATTTTAATTAAATATATTACTGTATATATTAAACCGTTATGTTAGAATGCTGATGTGATGCAAAACTTATAGCAATAAAAAAAACCTAGTGTACTCGAACTGAAGATGCACTTTGCGAATATAAGGTAACCTGGAATATTAATTTTAATATCAACTATTAGAACGAACATACGTTTTGACCACAGACATCCAAGTAAAGAACATTCAGGTCTGTTTATCAACACATTCCACAGTTTGCACGTGCATCACGCAGTTGCCACGTATACGTGGGGTGTCATTCTCGATTTTACAATTTCCAGGAATGTCGATTAATCACTGTGAAACATCATTTTTATTGTTTTTATTTTGCGATTTACTGATAAAAACCGTTAACTTTAAAATTTCACTTTTGACCTCAATCGTCCTTCTAGATCTTTGGTGATCATAAAACCTACTATAATACTGAACTACCGGTTGTAATGTTTGCCCGATTAATTCACTATTATAATATAACCATTGCACACAGCCAATATACCTTACAATTTTGGCAATTGTAAATTATAGTTCACCTACTTTTTTGAAGAGTATTTGTTTTGCGAAGAATTTTATTTTTCAGTGATTCTGTGTCTTATGCATTATTTCATTGTATATTTTTTTTCGATCAACGTTGGGTTATTTTTCGTTCCAGTCAGTGCACCACGACTATTCTGTGGAATGATGCATATAAAAGATCCCTTGCTACTAATGGAAAAAAATTAACGGGTTTCCTCTCTTAAACTACACGTCAAAATTACCAAATGTTTGACATCCAACAGCCGTTGTTTAATGCTCTAGTGGTGTCGTTAAACAAAACTAGCTTTAGCTTTATTTCATTGGAGCGTGTTTGATGGGTGGGAGTGGGGCTAACTCAAACTGAATTTCCAATTGGCTTTACTAATTTCTAACACAAGTCGTAAAATTGCATATATTTTTTTCCATAATGAATCCAGAAAACATAAGTACATATATTGCTAAAGTAACAAAAATCCATCTTATTAGTTATATCAAAGATACATTCAATCGATAGATTTCATTTTTGTTAAAAGTAGATTTATCAAGATGACGTCTGCGTAAATATCACAGAAGAAACGTTAATCCGTATTAAAGCCGTATATATCTGCTAACAATAAGAGGCAGTATTGACACTGAACATTATTCCCAATACAGTCTTCATTAATTTAACAAGTACTAGCCAAACTAAATACCTTTTTTTTTAGAAATGGTTTTAAAGACAGTCCATTTTATTTGGATTTTTAAGAAAATCATTCCATCAGTGCAACATATTATGTCCTCAGACGTCTGGTGTTGGTGTAGTGTGGGCAACATTTGTACTGAGTAAGATTAACTTGGCTTGAAGGTAATCTAAATACTGACATACATCTAGTAGCGATCATTTTGTTTGAAAAATCCATTACTATAAGTCATAACTACATTGACGTCATTATCAGTGTTCTAAAGTACATTTCCATTATACTTGAACCGTTAACAATGATGAAAATGGAGACTACATGTGGATACTTGAGGGTACATTTACTTTTATTTCTCACTTTAACAATGCAGAATATTGATCAGTTTAAACGGTACTAAATATTAATGAAACGAAAGTAAAAAGTGCTAAGCATATGATTTTAAATCTCGGCAGTGTATTTGTTTTTACTAGTATATGTCGAAACATTTACCAATCTTAACTAATTATTACTTAATAAACTACTAAAACACACAATAAATTAATCTAAATATTATAAAACATTGATTAAAGCAGAAAATATTTACTAATTTAAAAGGAAAATTATTTATGAATTTAAAAGAACACGTTTGAATGGAAAAGGTTTAAAATATTAACATATCTAATTTGTAAAGTGAACAAAATCATTTTATATTAAAAGCCAAACATTTGCAAATTTATATTGCACAGACAGTTTGTCAACGTTTCAAACATGTATCAACTTGAAGGTATTGGCCTTAATCTCAGAAATACGTACTGTTGTATTTCACAAAGAACATTTTGAGTTTAAGGAGAACCAGAAACACACTGGACTTCTCAAATTAATAATTTAATCAAAATGTCTTACGTTAATGGTAAAAAGCCACAATAATTAAACTGCCTAATAACTACAACCAACGTCTACAAAGTGCAAAGTATTTATAAATTACGCCAATGAGAAGTATACATATATTACTTAAGGGAAATATTTGTGTATTTATAATACAAAGTATAACGGAATGTAAGCGCTTATTGATTAATTAATTAACTCGGAAGGGTCGAACCAAAAACGAAGTCCCGTGGTACACTTACACGATGTTGACCGAATGGTTAAGTCGAAATACCCGATGGGTCGAAAACTTTCTCGAGCACAGATGGGGTTCGAATCAATGGGATTCAACTGCATATGTAATTGTAGTCGTTAGAAAGGCTTGTCGTAATTTTAGAGGACATATGGTAGTCGAAAACATCATTCAATGGTTCCAAACTCAGTCCCTTTAAAACCGTGCATAAAGCTAATCCACGAGAATCAGTTGTGAGATACGTCATCTTTACCTTCTTGTGGGAGGACCTTGGCCGGCCTCTGGATCTCCGCCCAGGAGTGGCTCCGCCTGTAGGGCGGCATCCCCTTTTTAACCTCCTCCCTCATGATGCTGTAGCTCATCCCCTGGGTATCGATGCTCGTGCGGCGGCTCGAGGACATTTTCCGTCTGACCAGGGCGCGCGACAAGTCTTCGCAATCCACGGGTTCCGAGTCGGAAAAATCTGAACACAAATATCAACTTAATTAGCACTTCAGCAGTCGTGCAGGGTCAAAAAGTCAAACCCATATACAGACATATTGGATCAACAGGTTATTCTTACTAATTGGACCAACAATTAGTCAAACAAACTGCTGGACTGTTTTTAGGAGGGAGCTGGGGTGGGAGGTGGTAGTGTTTCTATGCACATACAAATAGTCGTAGCTCTTTATCATAGTGGTGAAATATGCTGTGAAAATACCTTGTGAAAGGAGGTGTATGTCTGTTTAACATTGTTAATTAGGTGACATTTGATGCGAAGTCAGATGTTGTGCCCACGATAGGCGTGCTTGAACAGTTCTCTGTTGGAGGTATGCCAAACATTACCCACCCACATTTGATGCTCGCTAACAAAATCCAACAAGAACTTCCAGCATATGGCTACTCTTTTTTGTAGGCATTACTGAATCTTTCATGTACACATGATAGTACATACCATGACTACTCATACGTGCATGTTGTGGAATACTAGTAGAATGGGGAGAAAAACATATATTTCCGAAATATATCTCTTTAAAATAGTACCTTTCTTTACTTCGATGAGTTCAAAAAGTGAAGTAACTCTCATTATATAGCATGATATAGAATTCAGTTCTAGATGCAATAATTAATATTGTTTTTATACCATAATTATGGGAGTTGGACACCCTTTCAACATTGCTTCTCGTTCCAGCCAGTTCTTTACGACTGGTGTAACAAAGACTGTGGTGTGTACTATCCTGTCTGTGGGATAGCGCATATAAAAGATCCCTTGCTGCTGCTAATCGAAAAAAGTAACCCATGAAATGATCCTTAACCATAATATATATGACATCATATAACCGTAAATAAAATGTGTTGAGTGCGTCGTTCAATAAAACATTTTCTTCCCTTTCAACTTTGCGAAACCTAACAGTCAACTCGGTGTTGATTCCAACAAAATGAAGAAAAAAGGTGGCACTATTTTTAATGAAATTGTATTCGTTCATTGGCTGAAATAGTAGTATAATCACTTATACAGACTTCTCTCTCGCTAACCTATTAGTATTATAACTCACTTGTAAACCTGAATGGACAGCCCAAATAGATATGTTTGCCCAGGAAAGAGTTTTTGAAACTTAATTGGATAAAAGCAAGAACATCAATTTAGAACGACAATGATTAAATTTAGGTAGAATCGTTATTACCTGCGAATGATACATCAGTGTCGTCAATTCGGCTACCATCTGATCCTTTTCTGCTACTACGACTGCTGGCCGAGCCTCGTCGATCGGACGGGTCGGAAAAGATCGAAGTCCTACGACTCCCCATGCTACTTGCCGAGCCACGCCGATCAGTGTCGGAAGCAAACGAAGTCCTCCGACTACAGAGGCTACTAGCCGACCCCCGTCTGTCGGAATCCGACGCGAGTGATGTCCGTCTGCTACCACAACTACTGCTCGACCCTCGACGAAGGTCAAGGGCAAGGGCACCAAGCATCACGTGATCTGAAGCAGACGCATAAGACGTTCGTCTGCTTCCGTAGTCGACAAAGATTTGAGGAACAACAAATGGCGGGTCATCTCGGCTTCGTTTTCGAAGCATAGGTCCAACGATCAAACTTTTCTTCTCTTCTTTCTTTGGCTTCTTTCGACATTTTCCTTAAAATAAAAAATAAAAATAAAAATTACCTACAAATTTAAACTTGTATTTTCAAAGTTTACATGCCATTCAGAGCAAGTTAAAACTGGAATGTCATCATCTGTGCATAGAAAAGAGACACATATTTACGTATTTACACACTTGCACATAGAGGTATGTATATATGTATGTATGTATGTATGCATGTATGTATGTATGCATGCATAGCATAGCATATTATTATAGCATAGCATGTGTGTTCTTGTGCGTGCGTGCATGTGTATCACTGTATTTGTTTGTAAGATATTTAATTTCGATTCTCAGAACGATTTTGTTTTAAGCATCATACAATATATTGACTATAGAAAAAAAAAGAGTGAGGAGAAACCATATTTAACTCCGCCATAGGCGTAATATGTATGCAGTCACGGAACACTGCACAGACTGTACTACAACAGGAGACCACATCCTGCCTTGCCCTCTGCTATTTTAATGTTGTTGTTGTTTTATCGCGAACAACCTTATTCTTGACGTAGTCTTGCGACATTCGAGATCTGTAATAATACCTAACCCAAACAGACAAAAATCCAGAATAGAAAGTAAAGGATTGCTTATAGTATCAAGAGAGAAATGAAAAGTATCTTCTATCAATTGATCGAGCTGACGATCGTGACTACAAACGGAAATAGTATGACATGTTATTTGTTTTCATGACGTCATACGGTTCTGGTATCGGGAAACGAATGATTATCATAAAATGACACCTCTGTTATTTTACGTTTGTTTTTGTTTTTCTCTCGAATAGCTTCATCCAAAACGTACACTCGCGACACCCAATAGCTAAAAATAAATACCTAATTCAAACACACCAAAGATCCCAAATTAGAACTAGGAGATTGTTGCTAGTATCAATAGAGAAGTGAAAGTATCGCCTGTCAAGCAAAAGGTAATGATCGTGATGACAAACGGAAGTAGTATGACGTGCTATTTGATTTCATGACGTCACGCGGTTCTTGTATCCGGAAAGGAATGAGTAGGACGAAGATTAACACGACATACGATATCTCTCGTTGTTACTGGACGTGTCCTACACGTGTGTATTCAACACTGTTTTGACGACGAAGGAAAGAAGGAAGGACTTTTTTTAATTTAACGACGCACTCAACACATTTTATGTACGGTTATATGGCGTCAGACATGGTTAACGACCACACACATATATTGAGAGAGGAAACCTGCTATTGCCACTTTATGGACTACACTTTTTGATTAGCAGCAAGGAATCTTTGCACCATCCCACAGACAGGGTAGTACATACCACGGCCTTTGATATGCCAGTCGTGGTGTACTGGCTGGAACGAGAAATAGACCATTGGGCCCACTGACGGGGACCGACGACACATCAAGCGAGCGCTTTACCACTGGGCTACGTCCCGTCCCCTCTGACGACGACATCGAGGGTGTAGTTGATTGATGATGCTGTATAGCAGATAATTAAGATTACACTGTTGACGTTAAGTGATACTGATGATGCCGTGCATTGCCGGGCTGTGATTAATTACTGGAAGAAGTATTGAAAATAGCAGACAATAAAATGGCTGTTAGCTTAACCAGAGCTAATAGTATTACCATGTTGTAGTTTATATATATATAGTCAGGAAAGACGACCAAACAGCCTGTGCCATAGTATGCTGTTCATAACGGTTACCATTCCCATTTCTAATACCCATGCCACGTTTAAAGGTATTGTTGGTTTACAGTGTTTAAGAACAATAAATCGTTGTTTTACATAAGGCGATAGAAGGAAACTGTTAAGTTTATCCAATATGTTCGGTGGATAATGAGTTGTTATCAGCTTTGACACTCATTCCAGTATGACTCTGCTTTAGACGTTTGCCCGAATATTTAAAGCTATAAGCTAGTAGTAATTATTTAAGTCAAATGTCTTCCAGGGGAGACAACGACCAGACCCCATAATTAGACTTTGACTTTATGCTGAAAATTCTTCTTCTTTCCTTTCTTCATTAAATCCTTTTATGGCCGTCATTCGCTTCATTTCAATTTATGTTCGTTCTTATATCAAAATAAGGTTCAAACACGCAGTCCTGGACATATAGCTCAGCTATCTGGGCTGTCTTTCCAGGACAGTGGGCTAGTTGTTAGTCGTTAGTAAGAGGGAAGAGTATGTAGTGGCCTTACACCTACCCACTGAGTCGTTAAAACTCGCTCTACCTACCAGCCTTATGTCCGATGGCTTAATAACGACACCACCGAGGCCGGTTATGGCTGTCATATCAGTAATCCGGATGCGACGAAGAAGTCTGCCATCTTTTGGAGGTCTTAGACAGGGCCTCAAAGAGTTTGGTCTTCAGGGGTGAGTCTTCAAGTTTCTCCATACCCTGGGCACACTTTGCAATAACAAACTGTCATCACGTAGCAAAAGTCAGTAATGGTTCATCTCGAAGAACAAAATGAATCTATGACAGTCGATATAAAAAGCAGCAATAAAGAAAATAAAGTCCATGTCATATATCTCGGAGCTTTCTCCGAACGACAGGAAATTACACTTTCAGATTTTATAAAACCCAGAAAACTCCAGAGGCAATATCAAATTATCAAAAGTGATTGTGCGCACCGAACGAGGAGGAAAATACCCCATGGTAATAAACCCACTCCAACAACAATGCAATATGCGAAAAACACATTCCGAGATAGAAAAATCGTTCGCCACTATCGCAAAAATCGAGAAAAAGCATCTATTATTTCCCGTGTGGTGGTTTTGTGTATTTGTTAATTGCTGATATAAAGGTAGTGGATTTGAGTTTCGGCTGCAGTCATACGTGAGTACACCAGTATGGCAATGCTAGAGCAAAATGTACGGATACACTATATGTAGAATCTAAATACATAATACATGCCTATGCAATATGGTGCCAGATGGGCTTTTGTCAGAATACATTGCAAATCGTCCTGAACAGAATCGAACATTCCAGGTCCCCGTTTCACGAAGCAATCTTAGCGCTACAATAACCTTAATTTTGCAAGGTTGTTATGCACTTACTGTGATCTTAGTGCAAAGATTACTTTGTGGAACGGGACCCTGGTATGTGTGCCAAAGACAAATATCAGTTAAATACTAGCATGATTGTAAATTATCAGCATCATCAAACAAACTTACGATGGCAAGACATGCACTGGACATGCACGTGCATAAAGAGACCTACATGACAACTATATATAATATGTTAACGATGAACTGGTTAGTCCATGGCATGTTTCCTTTAGTATGTGATGCTTTTAGAGGAGGGCATGCGTAAACCTTGTTAAAAATATCATTACTCATTTTTGTTTCTCTGATTTAGATTCCATATAATTTCTTCCCAATCTGACAACTCCTTCGCCGTCAAGTCCCAGTCCTTGTCTCCGTAACCGCGAGCGGTGATTACCTCCTGTGGCTATCTGCTTTAGAGACCTGGGTTTGGTTTTTTTTTTTACCTACCTGACTGGCTGGGGATTCTGTTTATGTTTTCAATTAAGGTCCAGGCACGTCCATCCTGGTTGGACTTAGCCTCTGACATCACCAGTGACTAATTCCGGGACAAACAGTTTTTTTCCAGTCAGCATTTGCTGTAGACGTAGTCCAGCTAATTCCCTCGGAGAGTCTTAATTCAATCACAGAAGATGCTTCTGTGACCAGCGCCATTATTTCCCTATCACCGGTAGTCATTAGTTGGTGCAGCGGTGTCACACCAGCACTGGTAAGTCAACTACACACGAGATTTACAAAAAGGTCTCCAGTTACCTTTTGCTTAGCTGATGGCTCTCGTGTTCGATAATGGCACATGGGTTCAAGGATGTACAACACCGTGGAAAAAGATTGAGGCTAGGAAGAAAAATGGCGGTGTAGACAGTTCAGAACAGTCAGGAGAAACTGATAGACCAAGGTCGAAACAAGACTAGAATCGATGAGAAAATTAAAACTTTAAACAAAGACAGCCGCGAATAGATATGAAAAACAAATGTATGACAGTGTGGTCTAGCCTTGTTGGTATTTGAACCACTGATTTCTCACTTCCCTGGAACGATATGACACGTCTGTCCTTGGACCTAATAACGTACCACTGACTTCAAAAGATTCAGGCATGTATCACCCCACTTCCGGGCACAGTGTGTGACACTTATACGGGAGGTGGGACCCAGGACAGCGTGCTTGAACCTTAATTGAATGTAAGCACAATAATAATAATAATAAATGAAAGTTGGCGGTGGTAGTGGTGATGGTGGTGGGTGGGGGTCTGGGAGAGAAGATGCCTTAAACCGATAAATAAAGCAAGTTTTCTTTTGAAGCAAATATGCACTTCTTTTCCACATCAGATGGAGTAATAGAATTTTTCACCGTTGTGAGGTATAGATATGGCAATTACAACCCGAGGAGATAAATGTTGTTTTTTTTGTCCCGAGAGTTGGAATTGCCTTATCTATACCTCACAACGGTTATTGATTCTTTTTTCATACCCATTTAATTACAGTAACAAAACATTAATTTTATAAGTTACGGTTTGGGTTTTTTGCAGAATGGTTCGTAAACAGTCCACCTGCGAACTCATTTAATCATACGCTGAAAAATATAGTTCACATTATGCAACGACATAAAAATGTAACAACTTACCAATCAATAAAGTTGAAAATATTAATTTGTTTAAATATATTTTTTTATGGAACAATGATACAACGTTAAATGGCAAACAGAATTATGAAAAACATGAGTTATGACGTCAATCGTCGTAAAACATAGAAATAGTCCAGCATCGGGGTGCTAGACGGATTTTTCTAGCACCGTGCAAAGGCTGGCTAATTCAGTCCAGTGGACAAGCAAAGACAATACATTGCTTCGTCCTGATGGGTTTGTTTTTGACAGAATCCCTACACCCACAGTTATTTAAGCCATGGATATTGGGCCTGTATCTGGCGGAGTGTTCCGATCAATCAATCAGTCGGTCAACTGTTTGACGCGTCTTTACAGCCAACGAACATTCGACATGCCTGTCTGGCACCCCCTCCGAGCCGGCCGGAAATAGCTGCCCAATACAGACATCAAACAGTCCGCTTAATCCATCTCTCCGAAGCCGCGGACAAGGCCTGCGTTCATGTCACGGCCCTTCCAGCGGTCCACGTGATAAAACAGGATGCACTTAGCGACTCGCGTGCTAAACAAAAGGGATGGTTGTTAGGAAGTAGTAAGTCCATTAGCTTATAACAGTGACAACCAGCTGGACTCAGGTTATGTATTTTCCAGTCGATCTCAATCAGGGGAAAGCCGAAGAAAGAGATGATGATGATGATGATGAAGTTTGTTGTCTCCACTTTCCCCCATGTCCTTGAACGCTCCAGAGTAACGGTGTGTGGGCTGAACTGCGCGTTTACCACTGCGCATCTGGCACATGTCATTTGTCATTTCAACTTATTTTCGTACTTATATAAATACTAGTATTCAATTAAGGTTGAAGCACGCTATCCTGGGCACACACCTCAACTATCTGTGCTGTCTGTCCAGACAGTTAGTGGTTAGTGAGAAAGAAGAGGGTGTAGTGGTTTTACACCCAAATATGATATCTACCCATTGATCATTAAAATTTGCTCTGGGTTGTAGCCGGTACCTACCAGCCTTATGTCGGCTGGCTTAATCATAATCACTACACAACAGAGGCAGGTCTGACACATGTATGACTGTCTCTAGCTATCCTAATTAAGAAGAGTTGCAGAACGAAGCAGTGGTGACAGAACACTACCCACGTGCTTCAGAAATAGCATGTGGATTATCCCTCGGTTCATTGTCCATAAAAAAGCTAACAGATCGATCGCTGTCAGTGAAAGGTTTAAAAAAATATATATAATCTTATAAGTTGCATGATAGGCGGAGAGAAGGAGAATGACGTCATTTTGCAACGCAATTTAAGAATTTAACGAGTAAAATTAAATCTATTTCAAAAACGAAAATTAAGGTTGATAAAAAAAATATATATGAAAAAAAATCGGAGATCGGGAATAACAGATAGAACGAAACTTGTACAATAACACGGCAGAAGAAAACAGAGAGAGAGAGAGAGAGAGAGAGAGAGAGAGAGAGAGAGAGAGAGAGAGAGAGAGAGAGAGAGAGAGAGAGA
>JAECMU010107299.1:3518-14004 GCA_016106625.1 Dracogyra subfuscus
ATGCTTGACAACTGATATTAAGTTGTCACAAGTACAGTCTCCTAAGGCTTGACAAGTGGTATTAAGTTGCCACAAGTACAGTCTCCTAAGGCTTGACAAGTGGTATTAAGTTGCCACAAGTACAGTCTCCTAAAGCTTGACAAGTGGTATTAAGTTGCCACAGGTAGTCTCCTAATGCTTGACAACTAGTATTAAGTTGTCACAAGTACAGTCTCCTAAGGCTTGACAAGTGGTATTAAGTTATCTACACATACAGGCTGAACAAAATAAGAAACTTCCGCTAACTTTGCTTGAACATAACTTGATGAAAACAAACCGGGGGAATAATTGTATATGTGCGTTTAAAGAGTGTTCCATGATGCTTCGTTTGGTACAAAAATCATGGTCATAGGTTAACAGAAACTGGGAGAAATTTTGACCAAGTGAGGCAGAGGTTTAAAAAAACCCCACCCACTTAATAACGGGTATGACCACCTCTTGAATTGACCATTGAAGTGCATCGCAGGATTGACTAAAGTATTGATTTCTGCCTGTGGAATATTGTTCCATTCCTGAATGAATGCTTGACAAAGTTCATTGACGATAGCAGGTGTGTTGGGACGACGCCTTAATCGTCTATCCAGACAATCCCAGACATGGTCGATGGGGTTGAGATCAGGACTATTAGTAGGTTTTCTCTCTATTTTTTTCTATCAGCCAATTATCAAGATAATCATCTTAAGACACCAAATAGCCAATGTAAAATGTGCTGAGGTGTTGCTAAACAAATACTGCTTTCATTTATTTTTGAAGTCATGTAACACGAATGATATATTTAAAAAAAACCCCTCTTTCTCTATTTATTTTTATTTTCATTTTACAGTTTAAGAGCTGTAGCAGGTTAGTATGTAGGCTTGTAGATTTTAATAAGTTTTGCAGACAAACATTAACACTATATTAAAACAAAAATGACATAATTCCGGGCTTGCGCAGTTGGTAGCCAAATTAGCAATCAGCTAATGTTTACAAAACATGGTTAATAAATGTGTAAGTGGCTAAAATTTTGGCTAAGCTATTTTCTATCTTCTGATGTGAACAAACAGTTACATAATCTATCTGACACCTGAAATATAATAATACTACCAAATAAGAGTATTCAATTAGTGTAATTAATAGCGATCTCGTGACGGCAATAAGAATTTTAAGCAGTGTCATTCAAATACAGCATAATAATGTTTGCTTATTTTAATAATCATGGTTATTTATTTTAATGGCAACAAGTATGAACATTCAGGTCCGAAAGACAAGTAGGCTAGGGCCGTGTTCAGCCAGGTAGATCAAAACAAAAACTTCTGCTAGACTGGTTTATGTGCTTCACATTAAACCCAATGTCCATGCCCTAAACCAATTGCCAAGTTCGTGAATGTTAGGAAAACGTGTGCATATAGATCATGCTTGACAGTTAGCCGAGACTGAGGCATGTGTCAAGAGACATCATTGCGGACATAAAACCATATGATTACCGGCAAGTAATCTTGATGTAAATTTGTAAAAAAACCAACCCCAAATACATGTAAGTTGTTCACATCAATGAATACTAAATTGCTGTTTCGTGCAGTATTTACACAAATAGCTGAATACCATTAGTTTACAATAATCATGACATTTGTTAGATAAAATATTATATAAATTTGTAGACTGTGAGGTGATATTTGTTTGTTGAATTTTAAAACGACCGTAAATTTTATATCATTATCTTTTTAATCAAAAACATTTGACGTAAGCCTAAATGGAATAGTGATAATAACGTGAAGTCGGCATTCTTTGGCTACGTATTTTACAAGCTGACATCAACAACAAGCAGTTCAAAGCAACATAAAGATTGCTATTTTAAAGAAATAATGAACTCTATTTAAAAGTAGAAAAAAGAAGAATATTGGCTCTCAAATTTTTATTAATGTCATAGGCCTTAGAAGTTGGGGTGAGTGGTTGCAGCAGGCATTAGCTTCCAACTTTGCATATCTCTCACCACCCCAACTAAAAAACCAAAGTAATATATTAACTGCCCCTACCCCCATTGCTGTCACTGATTTTGATTAGGTAATACAGGTTTATTATTCAGATTTATTCCAGTTTGTACATAATTAGCTGAAAAAGATGCATTTTCATATGTAAATACTCTATACAGTACTGCACAAAACAATTTTGACTAAAATAATTCCATTATTGCCAATAAACATATCATTTGACTAATTGTTTGGCTACAAGTATTTTTGATCCTGGGTGAGCCCTGATAATTTCTAACAATGTTAATTATATAGACAGCAAAAACAAGTAAATGAAAAGTGCTATTTTATATAATAATAGCATTATAGTACATTATTAATTGTAATGTGGTAGAACAGATAAAATATAGCAAAATATAACATGAATCAATAGTAAAAAGTTCACACACAATAGTGAAAAAAAGAAGAAGCAATAAATTATTTTTAAAAGTTTCAATTATGGCAATAAACCGAGATATAAAAAGCAGAAATAATGATCTTTAAATGATATATGAACTGGAAAATAATACAGAGAAATATCACTAAATAATATATTTAGGATATGCTAATTTAAAGCATAATGTAGACTAGATTATAGAATACACTTCGCTAAAGCAAAAACATTTGAGTGCATAAAGAAATTAAAACCGCTAAGTAGAACCGTAACAACATTTCAAAAACAAATACATACACAAAAAGCCCAAGAACAAAACAAACACCATTCAAAAACACAAAATAAGAGCAAAACAAATGAATCAATAGTAAAAAGTTCACACACAATAGTGAAAAAAAGAAGAATCAATAAAAGCAATAAATTATTTTTAAAAGTTTCAATTATGGCAATAAACCGAGATATAAAAAGCAGAAATAATGATCTTTAAATGATATATGAACTGGAAAATAATACAGAGAAATATCACTAAATAATATATTTAGGATATGCTAATTTAAAGCATAATGTAGACTAGATTATAGAATACACTTCGCTAAAGCAAAAACAGCAGAGTGCATAAAAGAAATTAAAACCGCTAAGTAGAACTGTAACAACATTTCAAAAACAAATACATACACAAAAAGCCCAAGAACAAAACAAACACCATTCAAAAACACAAAATAGGAGCAAAACAAATTTTCTACAGCAAAAACAAAAATTCAAGCAGAGAGAAACTGAAAGTTTACAACGTAAAACAAAAGCATAGATGTTCATTGCTGAAGAACGCAAAGGAATATTATAATACTTAATAGGAAGATAATTTGCACCTTGGTGTAAATTTTGCAAATGGCTGTATCTGCATACACCCCTCTCTAAAGCATGTCGATTAATGTGTTCAATTAACCAGTAATACTATAAAACACACATGTTCCACCTAATTAATAACATTTATGGATATCAAATTAAAAAACACATAACAAGTGATATATTATAACTATGTAGTTGGTTGAATAAAGCATTTTTAGGATAAATTAAATGTATATATTTTCAGGCAATACTTTGTTGGGCCATTTAATAACCCCACCACTGTGCAACCTTTTCTTTCATGTCGACCTAATTATTAGTGTATAAACTGTAAACACATAAATAAATATCAGATTTGATCACTGTTGACAACAGTCACTTTTCACCCCCTTGTTTTGGCTTAAATATAACATAAATTTCAATTCATATGCATATTTTGTAACAAGTTAAAAACAACTAGTTACAAGATTTTCTTCAACCACAGTCAGGTACATTAGTAATTTTCACACAAAAACGTTTTCAATAGCAATTTTTGCACTAAAATTATTTTAGTGTTCTGAAAACAGAAATGTTATGTACTCAGTATATTGTTATTACATCATTGGAATACTGACATCATTCAAATTTAAAATCAGCTATATTATTACAATGCTTCACCAGGCTAAAAACAAAACCCTGTCTACTTACCCTGACCTCTATATCAAGCAGACACTGTTGTTTACATGTTGGTGTTTTTATTTTTTATAATTTAAACAAAATATTAAGTTTAAGTTTTAAAAGATGAAAGAAATTTAAAAATATCATTCGCCAAATATATCATGTCAGAAATAATTACTGTTGCAAAAGGGTACAAAAGAGTGACTGTCGTCAACCGTAGTAATCAATAAATAAACAATTGTTTATTTTATATTCCCTGAACACAATTGACTATACTCAGAGGCTAAGGTTGACGACAGGAAAGTACTACGGTACATAATTTTGGCTTTGTACACAATACATATTACATATCTAATGAAAATGTTTTTGTACATTATATTTGATGAATGATATGCAATTTTTCCTCTGATTTTTAAAAACTTAAACCTTATTATTTTTACTGAATAAAAACATATCAGCAAACAAAGGTTTCTCTGTTCAATATGAACTAACAATTATTTTAATAAATGTGAAGCTAACCTTAAAACCCCCTCATCCCATAGCTAACTTGGGTGTTTTTAAATTTGAATGATGTCGCCGTGTATCTCCTAACAATAACAATAAACTGGTGAATGAGGTTTCCAGTTTCAGAATGCTGGAAATCTTTCAATGCAAAATCACTATTTGTTTGAAGATTACTAGTTTACTAATGAAGTTGGTTGAATAAAGAATTGTTCAGGATAAATTAAATGTATATATTTTCAGGCAATACTTTGTTGAGCCATTTTATGAATAACCCCACTGCTGTGCAACCTTTTCTTTCATGTCGACGTAATAATTAGTGTCATGTTCAAACTGTAACCACATAAATAAATATCAGATTTGATCACTGCTAACCAAGGTTGACAACAGTCACTTGTTTTGGCTTAAATATAACATAAATTTCAATTCATATGCATATTTTGTAACAAGTTAAAAAAAAAAAAAAGTGAAGAAAATGTTGTAAATAAAAGCAAATTGTATGATATATAAAATATGGATATAAAGTGAAATTATGCGGTCAGATAAGCCATATTTATTTTGTACAAAACAAAAACAATAGACTGGGAATGTCTCATCATTGACCATAGTAATATTACATGCTGCAGAGTTTGATTTGTTACTAAATATTGTAACAGAACTGAAAATACAACTGCCCTCCAAAAGGTTTACTTTACAGTTTCTGTTGGTTTCAGATTGCGTTACTTGTTCTGTGGTTTCCAAGATGATATGTAACAGAGATTCCAACTAATGGTCATGATGAACAGTTTGCAAGATAGTGTTCTATTCCTTTAAAATAAATGTGAAAAAACACTGTCGGATAAAGTCCACACATTATGTCAATAGAATATAGGTCCCTAAATTGTACTCAACTCCCAAGGATTGGTCCCCACTTTCTCGACACTTGATGGTTTACCCTTGCAGTTAGGAACCAGTGAAAAAGTGTCTTGATTAAGCCGAACATATGGTGCAGTCGTTTAAACTGTCTAAAACGTATTACACTAGAAGCACAGACATATATATCATACATATGAAGTTGAGAAGCTATTAATGTTAAAAACTTAGCACTCTCTAACATTAACAAAAAGCTAAAACCAGCAAGTCCCACACCAAATACTATGAAGCTGTTTTGCTCTTCTTGATGACAGAGTCCGTTTGGCCATTGATTCCAACAGTGTGCTGCCGTTTGTAGGATTTGTTGGCGTTTAAATGCTTTCCATCTTTGATTTCATCAAATATCATCTCAAGCTTGTTGCACAGAAGATCAACATTCTCCAATGTAAAACACATGGGTGGCTTGAACTTGAGGACGTTTCGGTTAGGTCCATCCCGACTGAAAAGAATTCTTTCTTCTTTCAGTCTAAACAAAAAGAGAGAACAAAATACAGTTTGATGATAGTGGACACACATTATTCAGGTAAAGTGAAGGAAACACAGGCAGCCTTAATTTGAGGATATTTTGATTTTAAATGTCACAGGCAAGACATTTTTTAAATTATGTTTAAATAAAACACTTCATTATTACTGCTGTGTTTTATTCCCATTCATTTAGTAAAGTTACCTAAATATTTTCCATAAAGAAAATATCAAGTGCAGGGTGGATGGAGGATGGAAGGGGCATTAACCCTTATTGGTCAACAAAAGGGAGGGACATTGGGTTAAGAAAAATAAGCAAACAATGACCTATATTGTTAGTTTGTTTTAATGACACCACTAGAGCACATTGATTGATTGTCATCTGCTATTGGATATTAAACACTTGGTAGAGGAAACCTGCTCCATTTTTTCACTCGATTTCAATATTGTTTAACGTGCACATTCAGAGCAAGCTGTTATAGCGCACGCCTGTCTTGGGCACACACCTCAGCTATCTGAGCTGTCTGTCCAGGACAGAATAGAAATTAGTGGGTTAATTGTTATTGTTAGTGAAAGAGAAAAGAGGGTGTAGCGGCCATACACCTACCCAACGAGTCCTTAAAAACTCACTCTGGGTGGGAGCCGGTACCGGGCTGCGAACCCAGTACCTACCAGCCTGTTGTCCGGCGACTTAACCGCTAGGCCACCGAGGCCGGGTTTTTTCACTAGTAGCAGGCAATCTTTTATATACACCATTCCCAGATAGGACAGAATATACCACTGCCTTTGATATACCAGTCATGGTGCACTGGCTGGAACGAAACATCTCCTAAGGGACCCACAGATAGGGATCGATGCTAGACAGACAGCGCATCAGGCACACACTTTACCACTGAGATTACATCCTGGCCCTTTACACATGTAAGCTGCTCTCACTGACCTGTGTGTTATGTAGGACGCCTCAGATACAGCTGGCTTCCTTGTCTTAGGATCCTCAACCAAATCAGCTCCTACAAACATCCCCACTCCTCTGCAGAAAGAAAAACAATTGTCAGTAAAACATTACAAATTAGAAATTGAACATCCATCAACTTGAATGTTGGTACACTTTGATAGTGAGTTATACTTTGAAGAAATATCAACATTTACAAAAGATAATAATGCTAAACTTGTATGCGAGGACTGAAAATATCAAAATAATTCATTTTTGGAAACCCCCCCCCACCCCCAACAATAATAACAAACCTCATAGTGACAAATAAAGTATTCCAATGATACACATGCTGAAATGACATGGAAAATCCAAAGAAAAATGCCACATAAACTTTATAATTATGTAATTATAAGAAACATTATTCATAAATCTTAATGACCTTTTTATGTGATTTAAACTGTGTAACGTATTATAATCTATTATAATAATACATGTATCTAACTAATCAATGAAACTGTTTTCAAACTATATTTAAAAGGCCTATTAGCAAAAATGATATGCATGTCCAACCAATTAAGGTTCAAAATTCTGTCTGGACACACACCTCAATCAGAATTAAGAACATTAGTTAGTGGTTGGTGAGAGAACAGTCAGTGACACAGCTTTACACTTCCCCTTGAGTATAAATCCAGCCAACTAACTGCTTACAATTACTGCACACAGTAAATACCAGCTGAGCATATCATTACTTGCTGAGTTCAAAGATCTCTCATGTGTGGATGATTGAGATAAGATTTTTACAACGTTCAAGTGACATGGATTATTAACCAAGCAAAATGTTTGCTACTCTCATGTGTGGATGATTGCCGTGAGATTTGTACAACATGCAAGTGACATGGATTATTAACCAAGCAAAATGTTTGCTACTCTCATGTGTGGATGATTGCGGTGAGATTTTTACAACGTTCAAGTGACATGGATTATTAACCAAGCAAAATGTTTGCTACTCTCATGTGTGGATGATTGTGGTGAGATTTGTACAACATGCAAGTGACATGGATTATTAACCAAGCAAAATGTTTGCTACTCTCATGTGTGGATGATTGCGGTGAGATTTGTACAACATGCAAGTGACATGGATTATTAACCAAGCAAACTGTTTGCTACTCTCATGTGTGGATGATTGCGGTGAGATTTGTACAACGTTCAAGTTACATGGATTATTAACCAAGCAAAATGTTTGCTACTCTCATGTGTGGATGATTGCGGTAAGATTTGTACAACATGCAAGTGACATGGATTATTAGCCAAACAAAATGTTTGCTACTCTCATGTGTGGATGACTGAGGGGAGTTTTTTACAACATGCAAGTGACATGGATTATTAACCAAGCAAAATGTTTGCTACTCTCATGTGTGGATGATCGAGGTGAGATTTTTACAATGTGCAAGTGACATGGATTATTAACCAAGCAAAATATTTGTTACTTTCATGTGTGGATGATCGAGGTGAGATTTTTACAATGTGCAAGTGACATGGATTATTAACCAAACAAAATGTTTGTTACTCTCATGTGTGGATGATTCAGATAAGATTTTTACAATGTGCAAGTCATGTGAGCTATCAGCTGAGCTGAATCAATCAAATGTCCAACAGAAACAAATTAAAAACAACATTCCCCCAATCACACCTCCCCCCACAACCCATTATATATTTTCCTGTCACCCTATAACGTGACTGATAGACAGTGTGATTTCTCCCAGTGATAACCTAATGTTTTATCTAACACACGGAACTAACCTAACATCCCCAATGATGGGGAAATTCTTCTGCATCTCTCTTAACTTCTGCATCAAGTAGTTTCCAACTTTAGTGGCATTTTCTCTCATGTTTTCCTTCTCAATAACATTAAGCACTGCCAGTCCTATGGCACATGATACAGGATTACCGCCATACTGAAAAATAACAGTGCTTTCATTAAAAAGCAAAATGTAATGGACAATATAAACATATATTTTTGTACTTTTTCAGAAATCATTACATTAGTATCTACATGTATAATGTTTAAAATAACTCAGGGCTTCTAGAATTTTATAAAAATCCACTAGCCATGGGATCAGTGATTTTAAAAATATACTAGCCATGATTAAATATGTACTAGCCCTACTTTAAATAAATACAATTTTACAAATAGTAATAATGAGATATGTCTCCTAAAGAGGGAGATTGAGCTTAAAAATCCTTAGATTGGGGTAGAACGTGGGGTAAGATATTCATTTTTATTACCCCAGCGGTCGCTCATAACTGGGAAAATATTTTCCATATTTTCTCAGTGAGAAATATTCTGCATTGGTTTAACGGACAATACTATTGGACAATTTGACGCTTACAAACCAATGGCTTTGTCGGTACTAAATATGACGTCATCACGATTTGACAAACACACAAAATGACGTCATGTAGTTTAAAGAGTTTGCCTTTACGGGTCTCTGTTTTTGGTGTTAAATGAATAACAAAATGTCATTTTAATGCAATTCATTATAGATTTTGAAGCAGAATAATGAGAACTTGTGGGTTTTAAATTATCCATGAACGTGATTAAATTACAACGTTATAGTAATTCTCAGAACAGTGCGTAAAGTGGTTTACATCGTTTCTATACAGGGCAGCTTCTCCCCTGCACCCCTGCACCCTGTCTCGTACGCGTTGGGGAACGAAGGGACATTTCATTTCGGAAATACGATATTTGATTTTTTATTTGTTTTATTTTTTTTGGTTTGTTTGTTTGTTTAACGACGCACTCAACACATTATGTTACGATTATATCGGCGTCTGACATATGGTTATGTCGAGGGGAAAATCCCAGTGGGTAGCTGACGGGAATCGATCCTAGACCGACCGCGCATCAGACGGGTACTGTACCACTGGGCTATGCTGCTCGCGAAATACGATATATGCCAATTTGCAAATGTTGGAGTTATCCGTGTAGGTATACTGACGTTGAAAGGTAAAGTTTGTTTGCTTTAACGACACCACTGAAGGCCATTGGTATATACTCATCGGCTGTTGGATGTTAAACACTTGGCAAAGTCAGTGGACCCATTCGGCTATTTCTCGCTCCAGCCAGTGCACCACGACAGGTACACCAAAGGCCGTGGTATGTGCTATCCTGTCTAAGGGATGGTGCATATAAAAGATCACTTGCTGCTAATCGAAAAGAGTAGCCCATGTAGTGGCGACACCGGGTTTCCTCTCTCCATATCTGTGTGGCCTTTAACCATATGCCCGACGCCATATAACCATAAAGAAAATGTGTGGAGTGCGTCGTTAAAAAAAAACCAAAGCATAAAAACTTGGCAATTCTGACATAGTCTTCGAGAGGAAACCTGCTACATTTTCCTATTACAAACAAAGCGATCTTTTATATGCACCATCCCACAGACAGAATAGCACATACCAGCAGTAATACAATGGTTGGAACGAGAAATAGTCGAATGGGCCCACCGACGTGGATCGATCCTAAACGGAACACGCATCAGGCGAGCACTTTATCACTGGGCCGCGTCCCACCCATCGGCGTCCGCAAAAAAAAAAAAAATGCAGTGGAGGGAAATGTTATCCTGAATTCGACGTGTGAAGTTTGAAGACATCTTTTTGCTAAGATTACTCTAAATAACAGAACAATTCTTCAGGTAGAAGATACACGATTGATCGAATGTCATAATATTTGGCGTGGAAGATGGTGTATTTTGTATTTTC
>JAECMU010107305.1:10673-23141 GCA_016106625.1 Dracogyra subfuscus
GCGTCAGTATAGGGATGCATCAATAAGGTTTATATGGCGTCAGACACATGGTTAAGGATCACTCAGATTTTGAGAGGAAACCCGTTGTTGCCAATTCATGGGCTACTCTTTCCAATTAGCAGTAAGGGATCCTTTATGTGCGCTTCCCACAGGCAGGATAGCATACACCACTGCCTTAAAGCTTTGTTGAACTAGTTATGTATAACAGGTCGGTGCAAGTGGTTTATACCTACTCAATGAGCCTTGCAGAGCACTCACTCAGGGTTTGGAATCGATATCTGGATTAAAATCCCAATGCCTCGACTAGGATCCGAACCCAGCACCTACCAGCCTAACCACGATGCCGTATTTTGCTCACGTTATTGTGTAATATTGTGTATTGACCTTTTGGGGCATGGGTGTATAGTTCAAGAGACAGCTAGGAGTGAATTGGTTAATGGACCACCTGTTCGGACAGGTACTACTGCCAGATGCGGTCAAATAGGAAAATACTGAGTCGGACATATTCTCAATTTTGGATTAAAAATAAATGCTTATATACCGGTAATCAATATAATTATTATTAGCTCCACTATTACATGCGGATCTAACAGCAGCCATTTGGACCTTATGTCCACCAATCAAAACTTTACTTGCAGAATCATGCCAGTAAAATAATTTGAAAACATTCCCAATTATCTTTATGGTATACAACATGTTTCGTGTGAATTACGAATGTCTAAAAACATGTTTTATTTTTTAAAATAAATAATTTGTAATATAAAACAGAAGACTGATTTAGTTGTGTGTTTTTTTGTTGTTGTTTTTTTAAATAAGTAAGTAATTTTTAATATAAAATTGAAGACTGATAACCAATCCAGTACGTATTGGTATGGTTCGCTGTACTGCGGCCACTAAAATAGACTCGCCCGATATTTTTAGAATTTGTGTGCTCCCAAATAACGTTATAAAAGGAGAAGTGTGATTGGTCAATATTTGAATTAATATTTACAGACGAAATGTTAGTCTACGCAGTGCTGTTAGCAATCTGATTAAAATTAGTTCTACTGGTTTAAATAAGGCATTTGTAATTCACACAAAACATGTCGTGTACGTTCAGAATAATTCGGAATGTTTTAAAATTATTTTCAAATCACTAACGTGATTCAGCAAGTCAGGTTTTGATTGGTGGACATGAGTTCCAACTAAGTCACTTTTCGCACACTTGTTTTGACTTCGTACACAGTAAATAAAACATATCCAACGGTAATTTTTTGATATGATATATTTCACAAAAGGTACTTTTCATTTCTTTCATCTCTTGAAACTTAAAATTAATATTTTGTCCAGAATTATGAAAAACAAAACATTACCAACATGTAAACAACGTTGTCCGCTTGTTATAGAAATTTGTCAGGGGGTCAATGTTAGTAGACCAGTTTTTATTTTAATGTGGCGATACATTGAAATAATACAGCAGATTTTGAATTTGAATGATGTCAGTATTCCAACGACGTCACTATTTATCTCCTTAAAATAACATTAAACTTTGTACATGACGTTTCCGTATTAAGAAAGCTGTAAAAATTCCAATGCAAAATTGCTATTGAATTTTTTAAGTTTGAACATTACTAATGCACCTGAATGTGTTTGAAGAACATTTTGTGATTAATTTTTTTAACCTTTTTCGAAATATGGATTTTAAGTGAAATTATGTTAAGATATGCTATATTTATTGTGTACGAAGCCAAAACAAGGGTGCGAAAAGTGACTGTCGTCGACCTTAGCTGCTGCTAGATCCACATGTAATAATTATATTGTTATATAATTTATGTTCGCGATGGTGTATGTTGTTATTGCCAACGAGAACCCGTTCTATTAGCAATCTTCATTTGAAGTTGGGCAATTTAACATGGGTTTCAGTGGAAGATGTCATCTGTCTAGTGTGACTACACTTTTAAATAACATGTCGCGAAATCCGAGTTTTAGGTCTTACGGTTCCTGGAGAAGATAACTCCCAAATGGCGATAACACTTACTCACTACTGTAGGTAGCGCTACGAAGCGTCATTAACAACAAAAAATTACAACCGAAGATGGTTTAATGCAAGCGAAAGAAGTGCAGCTTTCTTCTTAATAAGGTGAAACACAAATCAATTTAATAATGTCTGCCGTTCACAAACAAACATTTTTACAAAACGTTAATCCACTTCATGTGGTCCCGGCATCTAACGGTGTGTATTTCGCGTTTCCTTTTTCAAAAATATCGATCGGGATTTGCAGTTTGCACAAACTCGACGAAAAACCCGTGTATTTGAGGGAACATAGACAAAGTGTTAACGCCTTGGCCTTCGGCAATAGCCGGCAGTCAACTCTGCTATGTTCTGCAGCTGCCGATTACGTCATTGTTTGGAATGTGAAAAACGCCTGCGAAAAATCTGCAGCTGGGGAAAAAATCAAAGGGCAGATAATCGGGTTGGAATTAGGAGAGGTTTACCACTGTTCGTTCAGCATGGATGACGGTTCAGTAGCTGTTTGTGTTAAAGATGCTATATATCTTCTTAAGTCGAGTGAAGAAAAAACAATAGCCGTGTTGGAAGGTCACAGGGGAATTGTAAATGCGGCATTGTTTTGTCCCCATTACTCAGCCACCATCGTATCAATTGGTGAGGATCGAACATTCATTGTATGGGACGTCAACGAATTCACCTTGCTTTATCAGTCAACAATAATTTCATCCTCTCAGTTTATCAGCTTTGCAATGAACTGGTTTGAACCACATTTTACGATCGGGTCATCGGACGGCGTTCTCAGAACGTATGATTTATCCGACGGCAACGATTTTCGACCCTTACATCAAATTGATATAGAGAAATTGCTTTCGAAGGAAATAGAAAATAGGGAAAGTTGTAAAAAGAATGAAATTGGGGATGGTCCGTTTAGAGTCACTAAACGTGGAACAACACAGATGACAAATTGTGATGAGTTAAATGACGATAGTACAGAATATGGCTGCAGCATTATTAGTGTGAAATATGCATATCCCACAAACCACCACGAAGCTGCTGATAATGTTGCTCCTCAGTTCCGTAATTCAGTTGTTCCAGCACTACTTAAAGCTTCAAGTCCAGTCCTGTTAGTCGCAACTACTGGACACTTGCTTCAGATCAACCCGAAAAATCACAAACTTCTCAGTCTTCTTTCACATAAGAATTCCATTCCCAGTGTCGAGATTGGCAAGATGAGTGAGACGGTTGGAGCCAGCAGCTATTGCGAGTTTGCACAAGGGTCGTCGAAATTTGAAATCTGGGCAATGATCGGGACATATTTTGAAAATAAACTCCATGTTATTCAGTGGCATCTGAACGATAATGATAACACACAGAGCAACAGCGAAGAACCTAATATTGATAATGTTCTTGAACAACTCAAAGTCACCGATGATGCATTACCTGCTGAAAACAATCCACATCAACTGAGTATTGTTGCGACTGTGTCCCTCTGCGAAAAATCCCCTCTTAATTCTGAAATGACACCAAATGCAAAGAGCGACAAATCCAAGAAAGTGCCTAATAAGAAACTTGTATCCATGGAAACAAGAAGGAAGAGTGATCCTATGAACCAACCTTTGACCTTTCATAAAAAGGTCACATCATCGGGGTATGGTGATTCACCAAAAGGAAAGTTTTTTCAGCCTACAGTTTTTAAATCTGCGTCAGCCAGCGCAGCGAGGAAGAAAACGAAATCTGCCAGTGTGAGCAGCTTGTTTCATGAAAGTTATCCAGTCGTCGGTGAACTGTGTCGGGTTAAAGGTGAAAAGGTCATGGTAGATGAAAGATCGACACCTATAAACAGAATTGCTTTTTCCGACGATGGTAAAAATCTTGCATGTGCATTGTCCAATGGAACAGCATCAATCTATAAGCATCCAGTCGAAGCAAACATTTGTTCTTCGCTTGTGGTGCATGATGGGAGTGTCAATACCGTTGCCTGGAGTCACAGTGGTAATTTCCTTCTCACTGCGTCCGATGACAAGACTGTTGCATTGTGGTCCAACAAGTCCAGTGATCCAGTGATGAGGATAGAAAAAACCATTAACAATTTCTCGGTCAACAAAGATCAACCAAAAATTGAAAAAAACAACCAGCCTTTCGGAAAAGAAATCAAACATGCCCAGTTTTACTATGTGGACAAATTCATTCTTCTATCAAGTGCAGGTACACTGTATCTCTACAAATACCACTTGGACACAAATAAAGACGATATCAAGCGATACGTCTCAAAGAGCTTCTACCGTCTCGTCCAGCAGTGGGAGACGGACAGTGTGACCTTGACCTGTGTCGCGGCCGTCAACGCGTTCCACTCCCACGTCGTCGTTTGTGCTGGATCGAACCGAAACATCGAACTATTCGACATGAACGAAGGGAAGCTTGCGTCTACGATCGTCGATTCACATTCCAGGCCCATCCACTCGATCGGTTTAAATGGAGGGTCTGCTTTCTCCACACAGCCTCAGACAGCATACAATCTATTCGCCTCAGCAGCTCTTGCTGACTGTATTAAACTGTGGGACACGCGGACCCAGAAATGTGTTCAGCGGTTGGAAGGTCACATGAACAAGGCCCATAACTGCGGTCTGGAAATAAGTCCTTGCGGAACCTATCTTGCCTCTGGGTCAGAAGACAAATGTGTGTACGTGTTCGACCTGCGTAAAGGTACTTATTGCGAGAAGCTTCGAGGGCACACGAATGTCGTGTCGGATGTCACGTTTCATCCTGCCTACCCGTGCCTCGTGACGGGAAGTTTAGGGGGTACCCTGTTGTCATACCTACCAAAGTGATTCAGCAGTGAGAAACGTAAATCCAACAAACTTAATTAGCTCAAGGACTCTGAAAATTGTGTAAATCATTGTTTTGTTCTTATATTGCTCACACAAACCTACTTTTTGTTAGTGCACCATGTACGTAGGAGATATCCATATTGAGTTTTTAGATTTGCAGGTGCTATTGTCTATTTGATCTTTCAAATGTCATTTTTTACTGAATGCGTTAGCATGAGGTAAACAATGAAACGTTTGTGGGCATCAAATAGACAATAACAACCGCAAATCTAAAAACACAATATGGTTAAATGTCCATTGTAAACTTAGTTGTTTTTCTATGGAACTAACAGTATATTTGGTATTTCCCGACAAAAATACCGGTCTACAGTCTTCACTGTAGACCCCTGAATCGTCAACTTTGTCTGTTCCAATTGCTAATGACATCACTTTCTAATAACGTCACTTTCTAATGACATCATTAGCTTTCCAGGTGTTGTTTTCATTTGATCCCGGAAAAATAATGTAATCAACCAATCACAATACAGAACACATTCGCCATCAGTTTACAATTGAATTTAATGGGTTCTGCAAAAAAGGAAATTGGTTGAGTTTCCATTCTATGAGGACTGATTAGGGGCTAATCTGGGTTTTTTCCTTAAATATGGTAAAACAAAATACAAAAATATATATATATCTTCCATTGTAAAGTATTGACAACATGACATTTTCTTAAAGTTAATGGTTGGAACAACAATTTAAGCAAACAAAATAACAAATATCATTAAAGGGACATTCCTGAGTTTTCTGCAATAAATATGATGTTACTGACTAACAGATACTTTTTAACGATTGTAGTTACATATCAGATATGTGTCTGCACAAAATATTAGTGGCTGTATACGTTCTAATATTTGTACTGGGTTACATTTCATTCCATATGATATTATGTGAAGACAAAGTCTAGTTTGGGCTTCTTATAAATATTAAGACGACCAGAAACACATTGAATAAACAAAACTTATCCATTATGTATGTATGTATGTAAGTTTAATCTTACAATGAGAAAAACTCAGGAATGTCCCTTTAAAGCGACATATACCCTAGTTTCTAAAAATGCACGTTTGTCTAAGAAGTAATGGTTAATTAGACAAGCTCTAGTTATTTTTGACAGTATTTCCCTGTTTAAACATCACAGACTTTAGCTTCTCTCTGTTATAACCATATCCAAGTGTCATCTAAGAATTAATGGTTAATAAGACAAGCTCTAGTTATTTTTGACAGTATTTCCCTGTTTAAACATCACAGACTTTAACTTCTCTCTGTTGTAACCTTATCCATATGTCATCTAAGAAGTAATGGTTAATAAGACAAGCTCTAGTTATTTTGACAGTATTTCCCTGTTTAAACATCACAGACTTTAACTTCTCTCTGTTATAACCATATCCAAATGTCGTCTAAGAATTAATGGTCAATAAGACAAGCTCTAGTTATTGTTGACGGTATTTCCCTGTTTAAACATCACAGACTTTAACTTCTCTCTATTGTAACCTTATCCAAATATATGTTGGAGGTTTGTAGATTATAACTAAACTTAGTGTCCATTTTTACGGGCTGAAACTAGGGTCTGTGCCTTTAAGAAACACCATGTAATAAATCCTAGTTAAAGGCACATTGTGGTAGTTTTTATAAAGATTTTCTTTTTAATTACCCATCATCCAAGATTTTTGCCTGTATCAGATTTTAATGAAATCTCATTTAGAAGGCACATGGTTTACTAAAATAAAATATCACAAAGAAATACCACACTGTTTACTGGTCCCTTAATGAATTTGGTTAATTATATTGTTTAGGGATGACATATACCCTGCTGATTATACAGGTCTGACTAATTCAGAATTGTGACAACACAGTTTAGATTGACCCTGATGACATACATGTGCCAACACTATTCAGAATTGTGACAAGACAGTTTAGATTGACCCTGATGACATATATGTGCCAACACTATTCAGTATAGTAACAACACAGTTTAGATTGACCCTGATGACACATGTGCTAACACTATTCAGTATAGTGACAACACAAGTTTAGATTGACCCTGATGACATATATGTACCAACATTATTCAGTACCTGGTATATTGACAAGACAGTTTAGATTGACCCTGATGACACATATGTGCCAACATTATTCAGTATAGTTATAATACATGCAGTTTAGATTGACCCTGATGACATATATGTGCTAACACTATTCAGTATAGTGACAACACATTTTAGATTGACCCTGATGACATATATGTGCCAACACTATTCAGTATAGTGACAACACATTTTAGATTGACCCTGATGACATATATGTGCCAACACTATTCAGTATAGTGACAACACATTTTAGATTGACCCTGATGACATATATGTGCCAACACCATTCAGTATTGTGACAACAGAGTTTAGATTGACCCTAATGACATACATGTATGTGCCAACATTATTCAGTATCATGACAAAACAGTTTAGATTGACCCTGATGTCACATGTGCCAACATTATTCAGTATTTAGTATTGTGACAAGACAGTTTAAATTGACCCTATTCAGTATTCAGTATGGTAACAACACAGTTTAGATTGACCCTGATGACACATGTGCCAACGTTATTCAGTATCGTGACCAGACAGTTTAGCTAGCTATGAGCCCACGTGGCTTCTATAAAAAATATTTGTACAAATTACATTGATTCTTCAAAATATCTCAAAATCCTGGAAAACCACAGTCTTGAATAGCAATTTTTTCCATGCTTTCATGTAAAACATTTAGTGTACTGTCTGTTCTACTGGAGACACACGGCTCGCTGGGTTGGTGGCGGGCTGTTAAGATTTGTAAAAAGGAAGACCTCATGACACTTACATGTACATTTGTTACACCACATACTATATAACCACAAATATCAGTAGAACTTGAAATGGCAGACTGCAACAAGTGAAAGCCATTCCACTTTCATCTACTAAAATGAATCATAGTCATTTCGTACCAAAGTCATTTCATACCATCCATTTCGTACCATGCTGCCTGGTCATTTCGTACCCTGGTCATTTCGTACCATTGCAAAAAGTCATTTCGTACCCTAGTCATTTCGTACCCTAGTTATTTCGTACCATCGTGAAAAGTCATTTCGTACCCTAGTCATTTTATACCAGAATATAGAAAACGAATCAACTATAGCATAAAAGCATTTGGGTTTTTTGTTGTTGTTTTCTAAACTTTATTTGGACACTTTGAAATTCAGAACACGTTATTGTGCAGCATATAGTTATTGATACCCATAATACCTGTCAACTGTCATTTCCATTTTACCTGACAAAGAGCCGTCTATATTACTCAAACAATAACAGGCAATGTTTTATGAGACGGATATCTGTATGATAATTAAATGAAGCCTCTATAGTTGTGTGAGTATTTTAATGTATGGTGTTACGGTGAGATCAACGCTTTAACATAATCATTTTGATGTCATGAGTGAAATAGATTTTCAGCTGTTAAAACCATCTTGAAAATAGAGGTTGTTTTAGAAGAGACAGATATGTATGCACATTACATGAAGCGCGGGCAGCGTGGCCCAGTGGTAGAGTGCCCGCCTGATGCGCGGTCGGTCTAGGATCGATCCCCGTCAGCTGACCACTGGGGTTTTTTCTCGACATAACCATATGTCCGACGCCGATATAACCGTAATTAAAATGTGTTGAGTGCGTCGTTAAACAAACCAAAAAAAAAAAAAAAAAAAATTAAATGAAGCCTGTATGTATAATTCTGTGAGTATTTTAATGTAGGATGTTAGTGAGATTATCGCTTTAACATAATTATATTGATATAATACTGTACTAGGTGAAACATATTTTTACCTGCTAAAACCATCTTAAAGGGACATTCCTGAGTTTGCTGCACTTTGTAAGATGTTATCGACTAACAGAGACTTTTTAACAACTGTAATTACATATCAAATACATTTTTTCTGCATAAAATATTAGTGGCTGTATATTAAATGTGTTTCTGATCGTTCTAATATTTGTATTATGTTATATTTCAATATATTTCCTAAAATATATTTTTTCCTACGTACAAAATTATTTGAAGATTAAATCCAGTTTGGACTTGTTACAAATATGAAGATGACCAGAAACACATTGAATATACAGACATTGATATTCTAAACAAGAAAATATATTTAAGATGTAAGTACATATCAAATACATTTTTTCTGCATAAAATATTAGTGGCTGTATATTAAATGTGTTTCTGATCGTTCTAATATTTGTATTATGTTATATTTCAATATATTTCCTAAAATATATTTTTTCCTACGTACAAAATTATTTGAAGATTAAATCCAGTTTGGACTTTTTACAAATATGAAGATGACCAGAAACACATTGAATATACAGACATTGATATTCTAAACAAGAAAATATATTTAAGATGTAAGTTTAATCATAAAAATATTTTCTTAGTCGGAAACATCTTACAATGCAGCAAACTCAGGAATGTCCCTTTAATAACAAAATAACAGCTCATTTTAGAAGTGACAGATGTTTGTATGAATATTAAGTGAAACCTGTATATTTCTGTGATTTGTTTATTTTATTTTAGGACATTCAAGAGAGACTGTCGCTTTAACACAATAATTTATATGTCACACTCTTATAACACCTTTTGAAATCAATATTGTGCCGAGATACACAGTACTGAATTGTGCTATCCTGGATTCTTATTTCTTATGTATATATTATGGCTTTTAATTACACATTTTTAACATTTTATATTCTTTTGCTGATAAATACATTTCATTCCCAGCAATTGCCCACAGCAGTCAGCGGTGGCGTGGAGAATCAAACTCCACTGGACGTTTTCACCTTGGAATATTTTCAATGGCATGTGTTTTTTGCCATGGACATTTTCTTAACAGTAAGGATGGATTTTTAATTTGATTGGTTCACTGAAATCACAATTGTTACTGTATTTGTTTTATTGAAATGTTGTAATTTTAATTTAAATACAAAATGAGCTTCCAATAAAAGCTAGTATTAATATACATGTGTTGTTGAACTTGACAGTGTTCAAAGTTAGTTTTTGTTGAAAATAGAGAATTGGTTTTTTTACTTTACCAGTATTTGTTTTTTGTCTTTCTCGTGTGTTTTGTTTTTGTAACATGTTTATTTTGACACTTAGTTTAACACCAAAGATAGTGGTATGTGCTGTCCTGTCTGTGGGAAAGTGTACAAAAGATGATGTACGTGCTGCTAATAGAACACTGTATGAGTTTTCCTCTGAAGATAAAGTTAAATTTGTTTAACAACACCACTAGAGCACATTGATTTATTCATGTTTAATTACTGGATGTCAGCAATTGGCCATTCTGACAGATTTTCAGTTCCAGTTGATTTTGTTTAACAACACCATTAGAGCTTCATTGGGGAGTCTTCTATATACATTATACCATAGACCAGACAGTACATACATAGAGAATAACAAGTTAATGACATCAGATATCTTCTTTATCAGACGGGGCACAGTGGTTAGGCCATCGGACTCTAGGCTGGTAGGTACTGGATTCGGATCCCAGTCAAGGCATGGGATTTTTAATCCAGATACTGACTCCAAACTCTGAGTGAGTGCTCTGCAAAGGCTCAGTGGGTAGGTGTAAACCATTGGCACCGACCAGTGATCCATAACTGGTTTAACAAAGCCCATGGTTTGTGCTATACTGCCTGTGGAAAGCACAAATAAAGATCCCTTGCTGCCTATCATAAAAGAGTAGCCTATATGGCGACAGCGTGTTTCCTTTAAAAAAAAAAACAGTGTCAGAATGACCATAGGTTTGAGTTCCAATAGCCGATAATAAGATAAAAATAAGTGTGCTCTAGTGGCATCATTACATAAAACAAACTTTACTTTACTTTCTTCTTTATCATGTGAAGATAAGAATGGGAAATTCTGTGAGGCTCTGTGGAAATTCTGTGAGGATCTGCCAAGTGGAATTTCTCATTTGGCCAGATAACAAGATAAAACAGATATGTGACGTCAGTAACTAGTTATTATCTTTATCCTGCAGACTACAAATTAAGGGGAAAAGCTATTATTTCTGACTATATTAGCTCTACTGCCTTTTTCAGTTCAGATTGACCGTTCAAAATTTGCGCCAAAATTCGTTCAAACCAAAATGCGCACCTTTCTCTTTGGCATACTACTTGCTCCATTCAAAATTCCATAGCACCACCACCACCCACCCCCACCTGCTACCAATCTCCGACTGCTGGTACTCCCTTGCATCTGCCAGTGCAGGCGGTCCCTCCTTCCCCCCTCCCCCGACTTTCTGTCTTGGATGGAAGAGCATGCTTCGCAAGCTCTTGCGCCCACAACAGGCATGCACTACAACAGCTTGCTCTGAATGTGTATGTTAAACCCTATGACATGACGCATTATTTCTGTTATTTCAGCCATATTGTATAATGATATAGAGGTAGAATGAACAATTTTGTAATGTAGCTATGCCTATGACATCATGAGTGACAATTTTTTTTTTTTTTGATTTTTTTTGGTTTGTTTAACGACGCACTCAACACATTAAATTACGGTTATATCAGCGTCGGACATATGGTTATGTCGAGAAAAAAACCCAGTGGTCAGCTGACGGGGATCGATCCTAGACCGACCGCGCATCAGGCGGGCACTGTACCACTGGGCCATGCTGCCCGCTCATCATGAGTGACAATGTCACATCAAAAGTCATAATCTGCTTTAATCGGTCATCATAATCTGTCAATAGAAACACTGGTTGTAGAATAAATTAACTTAAATTATTTAGGATCCGTCCCCATTGGTCAGCCCATTGGGCTATTTCTCATTCCAACCAGGTGCACCACAACTAGTATATATCGAAAGCTGTGGTATGTGATGTCTTGTCTATGAGATGTTGCACATAAAAGATCTTTGGCTACTAATGTAAAAAGTAGCACACTTTCTTTTAAAGACTGTATATCAAAATGATAAAATGTTTGACATCCAACATCCGATGATGATTTAGAAATCATGGTGCTCTAGTGGTGTCATTATGAAAAACACTTGTAACTTTGCCACATGTATGACAGTACATACCATGGCCTTTGATGATGTACCAGTGGTGGAGTACAAGGGCAGCAGTAGTCCACTGAGGAAGAAACAAGACATATTTTATTTAGCGATGCAATATATAAAGAATACTACGAGTGGTGGTTGAATAACATTTATCTTACAATGAATTGTT
The DNA here is from genome assembly GCA_016106625.1 of Dracogyra subfuscus. NCBI lineage: Eukaryota > Metazoa > Mollusca > Gastropoda > Neomphalida > Peltospiridae > Dracogyra > Dracogyra subfuscus. Next base: position 22,771 of record JAECMU010107305.1, read on the forward strand.
TAATATCAAATTAGCGAAAATGTTTTGGATACATTTTAAAATAATTAGTTGTAAGATAAACAGTATCTGACGAACACTGATATAGTGACCCGGCTTTTTTTCTTCTTTTTTCCCCCCACTGCCCCCTTTCCTTTCTTTCCTTTGAATTCTGTCTCCTTTCTTCCCGATCTGGCAACCAGTGCCATATTATCCATAAGGCTGCCTAGGCTTAAGCCTAGGGGCCCGGCAAGGATTAGGAGCCTGTCAGTTTTAGTTTGCTGAGATTTAAGTGCTGCAGGGGCCCCTGAAAAACCTAAAAGCCTAGGGGACCGGCAAGGATTAGGAGCCTGTCAGTTTTAGTTTGCTGAGATTGAAGTGCCGCAGGGGCCCCC
>JAECMU010107334.1:914-25770 GCA_016106625.1 Dracogyra subfuscus
AGTGCCCCCCCCCCTGTCCCCCCAACTTCTTACGCCAGTGATATACCTCAACATTTATGACATGCAAGTGTTTAAATATGGTAATTATGAGACCTAGTTTACAGTATAAAAGAAGAAACCTAGCTATATCCCAGTGCACTAATAATAAAATACACCACTAATAATATTTACCAACATATCTTATAAATGACTGTTATACCTTTCCACCACCACCCCTCAAAACAGCAAAAAACAATCAGTCTATCAAAGTGCTAACTGAATTTATCATCAAACCAAAGTTGATCAATACATTTTTTTCAATACTACTAATATATATATTTTATTTAATTATGCACAAGAGCAGACACATGTTTAATATGTCTCAATACAGCACAGGTTCAAATGTATAATGTTTTTGTTTCTTCAACAAATACATGTAAAACACATGTATTTAAAATCATGTAGTCTAGAGTAATTTTCATGATGAAATTTCACTTCATTCATTACACTTGGCCACTGACACTTCAGCATATGTCAATGACCGATACAAGAATAATTTCTGAATGTAAAGCTGGCTGAAATTCACTGTGTCAGATTTGTGGCACAAGACCTCAATTAGTTTAGTCAGTGGGACTCATTAAATCTGTTGGCAAATCGACCTTCAATCAGGTCTTATCGAGGGTCCCGATAACGCACCGACCTCACATCTGCACCATTGTGTGAACTGTGTGGACTTTCTATTAGAAGAGATGTAGCATGTAATGGGGTGTAGAGAAGGGCAGGAACATCTGGTAAGGTGCTGGCATCACATAAAAACAAGTACTTTCATGTGCCTATTAGATAGAAATGATTCCCTCAAAGATAAACACACAGTCAACAGTCAGTTCAGAAAATATTGGATTTGAAAAAAAGGAAAGAAAATCTTCAAAAGTTCATGATTCCAATGTGCACATCATATGCAATAAAATTTTATCTTATCTACTAGCCAATTTAAATCAAGTTCTTAGGGCAATTTTAGTACATAGTCAACAACACTGATTATAATGGCTAACAAAACATCAAACGGTGTCACAACTACAATGATGCTATTATTGTATTCAAGAAAGAGTCCAAAGGATATATTAACAAAGGCATGCCATTACCATAGAAGTAGTAGGAAAACATACACAATTTAACTCTGCTGATCAGGTTAAAATGTTCAAATGTGGTTTCAAAATGACAAAGTCTCATCAAATCAAAGCCATACAAAAGAATCTGAACAGAGATAAAAGAAAAGAAAAAGACATTGAATGATCCATCTGGAAAATTTTACAAGGTTTGGAAAAGTAATACTGTGACCTTTTTATAAAACAATTTTAAGGTAGTACTAAAATTGTAATTCCTGCAAAACATGGCCTCAAAAAACAAAATAAACTTACATACATTTTCTCTGAATGAAGCAGAAAAAGTTAAAATAATTTTTTTTTAATGACACCACTAGAGCACATTGATTAATTAATAACTGGCTATTGGTTGTCAAACATTTGGTAATTTTGACAGTCTTAGAGAGGAAACCAGCTACATTTTTTCATTAGTAGCGAGGGATCTTTCATATGCACCATCCCACAGACAAGATAGTACATACCACTACCTTTATTACACCAGTCATGGAGCACTGGCTGGACCAAAAAATAGCCCAATGGGCCCATTGATGGGAATCAATTCTACACCAACCATGAGAGCACTTTCCCAGTGGGCTACGTCCTGCCCCTGTGCACATATTAATGCAAGAATTCCAACTGTTGACGAAGACATTTTTTCCTTGGTTGCACTGTATTTTATGAGTTGTTGAAATCAGACCTGGGTTGTCGGTAGATAAGATAGAGCCGATCACCGAAGTCATCACAGTGATCAGCTCTGAGAAAGCAAGAGGTCAGTACACTACCCCTGGTGGTCTCCCAGTACACTTGTTGGAACACATAAACCATATGGATTATGGCTCCCGGGCCTGCAGAGGTGACCACCTCTCCATATATTACCTGTAACACATGATTAGCTGTGATATACGGGCTGTGCTTGATCATTATTACACACATTTGGCTTTGATGACACGTCATGAGATATGGTTCAATTAACTTAGATATGTCTAAAGATTACAAGCTCTTTTTTTTATTATTCACAACCTACATGTATATTATTTTATTTTTTATTTTTAAGGATGGCACTAGTTGAAAAAAATCCATAATGTACACAAATTACAAATATGTTTAAAATTATTCTAAAAGAAGAATTGTTATCCTTTAATGGGTTTAAGGTTCTTCTTGCCATGGTAAAGTCACCACTGGAAACTTAAAAAGTAATGAATCAATGAAACCGTAAAAGTTAGTTTTTTGCAAGCAAAACCAATAGTGATAGAATACTCAGCTAAGGTGTCCTCAGGTTTTCGTCTTGTCACATTTTATCAGTAGCCTATATTTGTTTAACAACAACTCGACATATTTTAAACTATGGCTATTTGTTGCCTAACATATGGTTATTTTTAAATGGTGAAAGAGGAATTGCACTGCCACAACACAAGATTTGCTTACAAAACATCACCTACATGCACTTTTTCATATACCGGTCTTTTTTTATACTAGTTATGCTATTGGATGGGATGTAAAAGAAAACAATCCCCAAAACCAATGGGTTCACAGACCATTATAAATTCTATGATTCTGATGAGCACACAACCACTGCACTATATCCGACTCTGTTTACAAGTTTTAGCCATGAGTCTAGACTCTAAAACTTTATTAGCATGGGCACAGATCCCACTGTGTCTTGCTTGTTAAGAAAATTTAACTGAGCAATTGCAAATGTTGGTTGAAATCAATCCAAAGAATAAACTACAACAGTTAAAATGGCAACATGATAGTCTAAAGGGACATAAATTAAATTATTTTCCTTAAAATAAGTTATCTTCCAAGATTGTTCCTCTGGTCTATGGCAGCTCTGTTCAATAAATTTAGTGTTACATGATTTCCCTTGCTGACCCTGACAAGATAAAAAAAAAAAAAAGCCCATACACAAATGTTTGAACAGAGTTTCATTCCTTTATTCATTATATTACAATTTTGCATTTTTAGAAGTAAAGTTATTCTTGGTTTTAGTGATAGAATTTGACAGGTAATTAAATTTAATCTTGTTTCATAAATTAGAACTAATATATTACATATCAAGGAATATTTGTTTAATGACTATTATTGTTTTAATTATTGAATTCTTAATGAAAAACAATGAAGTGATCTTAATGATGCCTAAGTGGATACAAAACATCAGCTCATGTATGGCTGAACTAACCCTGTCAACAAATCGTTCTCCAGTGCTCTACAACTGGTATATCAAAGTTCATGGTATGCACTGTTCTGTTGGAAAGTGAATGTAAAAAATGTCTCAGTAGGAATAAACCATACATAACAAGACAAAATCATTAAGATAGTTATAATCATCATTATTACCAAACTGTACTTTGGCTACTTGATTAACATTAGGATGTTTAACCATCCAATTGAAAAAGAAAAAAAGAAAAAGCTTTGTCTATCTAACAACAACAAAAAGCACAATTCAAGTTGTTCTCCAACAGTCCAGTGTATTAGAGGAAAACCCCACTGCCTCAACTCAGGACTGCTCGTTCCAAATTGGAGCAAGGAATCTTTTATATTAGCTTTCACAAACAGAACAGCACCTATCGTGGCCTTTGATATACATGTATCAGTCATAGGGAATTGGTTAAAATGGAGGGAAAACCCCACAAACAAACAACTGAATCTATTGTGAGAAATCAATTCTACCACACACTACATGTGAAGCAACCGTGCTACCTCTGAAAGTTCAACACAGTGCCCAGAGTTGGACACTCTTATGCATGAGTAACACGGAAATAAAATGTATCATCATTAATAGATATTACTGTAAGCAATCAAGAGATGAACTCCATGGGAGACCCATAACATGGGCAGCTGACAGAAATGTCAGATAAAGTCATGTAAAGTTTCACCAGTCCATGTAACAGGTTTCCCCCATGCCACACTCCGTTATGAGACAAAGTCCAGATGCAGGTCTGACATATGAACAACATCCCTCCTCCCTTCAACTCCTGATGCACCAACCTGCAGCACATTCTCACCAATTTGCATTTCCCCTTTGGCAGAGATTACACTTGAACTGTTCACTATCTGACAACATTTTAAAACCCTGGCAGATAGGTTTCAGCAAGTTGCAGACCTTCTGATGACAATCTGATGACGCTGGGTCAACACAATTTATTTCATAGCTCAACACCTTTAACTTCATTGCTCCTCTTATTCAGTGATTAAGCTGGCTGAAAAATCCTGTTACAACACTGCCACTGAGAAATTTTGGTAAATACAGCGATACTGTTGTAGTAATATTGGTATAAAGTGCTCTTACTGACAGTAGATACTGGGAATTTCCCTATTAGCTCAGTTGGTAGAGCGATAGACTCTTGTACTAAGAGTCTGTGGTTCGAATCCCCTCAATGGAGGTTGAATTTTTCTGTTATATTTGTAACCGACATAGCAGTTAGCAAAGTGACAGAATGTTATTTAAAACCCCAGCTTCAGTGGTTAAGCTATCGGACCACAGGCTGGTGGGTACAGGGTTTACAGCCTGGTACCAGCTCCAACCCAGAGCAAATTCTTAAGGGCTGAGTGGGTAAGGCCACTATACTCTCTTCTCTCTCACTAATCACTAACCAACTAACAACTAACCCACTGTTCTGGACAGACAGCCCAGATAGCTGAGATGTGTGACCAGGACAGCATGCTTGAACCTTAATTGGATATAAGCACAAAAATATGTTGAAATGAAAAATGAAATATTTTTAAAATAGCTGAATTATTTAGCAAAACTTAATAACAGCTGAACAAGTTAATGCTATAATTATAAACAGTATTTGCCAAAGTGAACTTAGATTTTTAATTTGTAGAATGACAACAAAAACCCTGCTTATTAAAAAGCTAATATTTTAAAGGCAACAAAAATATTAAAAACCCTGAATATTTTATTTTATATATATATATATATATATATATACATATACACATATATATACATGTAGCATATATACCGATATAATATTTTTATCATAAATCCACACACAAAAATGATACCCCATATCTTAGCCTTATTCACACTGTGTGGTGACATGCTGAAAGTGTGGTGTGGATGACGACTAAAGTTATGAATATTTTGAAAGTTGATAGAGGGAACAGGTTTGAGTTGTGCTATGTTATCAAGTCTTGGCTGTCACTGCGGATCGCGTCTGTCCACCTTACAGACAGGTTGATCTGTCGGGGATCAGCCTAACATGACAGACTTAAGTAATGGAATCTCCAGCTACTATTGAAAGTATTTCTGCTTGTCAGGGAGTTTTACTATAAAATTATTTTTTTTCTATTATAAAAATAAATGATTCTCGATTTACATTACACTCTCCTTAAATTTTACTTCAAGATTTTTATTTATTTATTTTATCATAGAAGCATAATATATATTGTGATTATTTAATTTTTATTAAAAAAGCATTCAATTGTTCTGTTTAATAGCATTACAAATAAATAATTCTTGTTTCTGAAATTGAATACAATACACATGATTTCAGTACAAATGATTCATTTTTATTATAAAGATAAGCATCCATCTTGTACTTGAATTACACAAAAATTATCGTTCCATTAAATTTATGAATAAAATTATCTTTTCAATTAGATAAGGTAGGTAAACTCTTACAGCATTATATCCGAACCATTTCCTAAATGCCCACATGGATATTTTGCGTAACAATGTAATTAACTACTAGAAAGGAAATTAATAAAGGCAGTATACAACTAAATTATTTTTAAAACATATGCAAATGATCCAATTTCCATTTCTGTTGTATATAATAAAAAATGCAAATAGCTTCCAGTGTTCATGTAGATAGTGGAATAATTTCATGCTGCTATGTCTTCGTGGTTCATTAACCACACACACCTCATCACCTGTAACATCTGCTCATTTGTCAAACCCAAGCATTTATGCACGGCCCATTTATTGTGAAATCTGTCTGAACAAGCTGGGCTGTCACAATTTCTTACAAGTCCAGGTCACGCCAGAACACCAGCAAGACCGCATGAGACAAAGAAGCCAGGAACCCCAGCAACGAATACTGCCCAAGAGCTGTGGCCAAGGGGAAGGCTTTATTGTCCCCCATGGAGGGCAATTAATAACCTCCTGATCATGCCCCGGTTGGTTCCCATACAACACTAACCACCTGGTTAATTTTCATACCTTCACAAATTAGATTTGGTTTCCACTAAAAGGTAATGTGCTGTCTGGTTCTGAGCCTGTTGGAAATGGAACTGTTCCACAGTGGTTCTGAGGGTGTAGGTGGGTAGGTGGAGGTGGAGGTGGAGGAGGAGGAGGAGGTGGTGGTGGTGGTGGTGGTGGTGTATGTGTGTATGTGAGAGAGAGAGAGAGCGAGAGAGAGAGTAAAAGAGAGAGAGAGAGAGAGAGAGAGAGAGAGAGAGAGAGAGAGAGAGAGAGAGAGAGAGAGAGAGAGAGAGATATATTACTACTACTAACACACTAATAACAAAGAATTAATTTTAACTAAATTAAAAAAACCACTAGGTACTAAAACAAAATCAGCTTAACCTATATGCTTATGTCCAGTGTAAACCTAAAGGAATATACCACTGATATACATGAACCAGACATAAATGAAATGGTGGTGAAAAACACTTACATTGTAAAACATGAAGTGCTTTTAGAATATTTTAGAGATGACTTCTGGTCACTCCTCAAAGACATGGACTGGGATATGAAGATGGACAGCAAAAGAAGGTGAACGGCAGAAACAGCTGCCAGTTCGGAGAGAAATGTGATGGAAATCAAAAAGAAAGAAAAGAAACCCAAGGGTGCTGTGAGATAAAAAGAAAAAAAAAGAGGAAAAAAAAAGGAAAGAAAAAGAAAAAGAAAAAGAAAAGAAAAAGAAAAAGAAAAAGAAAAAAAGAAAGAAAGTAAAATAGTAAAGTAAATTGGTGCCTACCTTTGCATATCTCTGAGCGTATGTGCCAGTGAGGAGTGAGTGGAAGATGATGATGGTTTCGTCAAGGTCCCACACAAACACTCGCTCCAGGTCTGACTCAGGGCCAGGCGAGGGCTGGGTCCGACTCCGCCCACGAGACCGCGATCCTCGTCCTGCAAACATAAACACGTTGGACAATCACTACTGATTATACCACCATTTGGAAATCAATACTGTTTACATTGTCATTGAACATACACAACCACTTACATTGTCCTTTAACATACACAACCACTTACATTGTCATTTAACATACACAACCACTTACATTGCCATTTAACATACCGGTACACAACAGCTTACATTGTCATTTAGCATAAACAACCACTTACACTGTCATTTAACATACACAACCGCTTACATTGTCATTAACATACACAACCACTTACATTGTCATTAACATACACAACCTCTTACATTGTCATTTAGCATACACAACTGCTTACATTGTCATTTAATATACACAACCGCTTCCACTGTCATTTAACATACATAACCGCATACATTGTCATTTAGCATACACAACCGCTTACATTGTCATTTAGCATACACAACTGCTTACACTGTCATTTAACATACATAACCGCTTACACTGTCATTTAACATACACAACCGCTTACATTGTCATTTAACATACACAACCGCTAACATTGTTATTTAGCATACACAACCACTAACATTGTCATTTAGCATACACACCTGCATACATTGTCATTTAGCATACACAACCACTTACATTGTCATTTAGCATACACAACCACTTACATTGTCATTTAACATACACAACGGCTTACATTGTCATTTAGCATACGCAATGGCTTACATTGTCATTTAGCAAACACAACCGCTTACATTGTCATTTAACATACACAACCGCTTACATTGTCATTTAACATACACAACCGCTTACACTGTCATTTAACATACACAACTGCATACATTGTCATTTACCATACACAACCGCTTACATTGTCATTTAACATACACAACCGCTTACATTGTCATTTAACATACACAACCGCTAACATTGTCATTTAGCATACACAACCACTAACATTGTCATTTAGCATACACACCTGCATACATTGTCATTTAGCATACACAACTGCTTACATTGCCGCTTACAAGTTACATTGTCATTTCGCATACACATGTATACATGTACAATATGGAGACAAAAATAATCAATTTTGTCTGCTACCAAGTAAAAGCATGACTTAATACTGTGCTTTCTATGTGTATGGTACAGGATGGAAACATTAGTTTCAATTCAATTTATTTTCATGCTTATATCCAAATAAGGTTCAAGCATGCTGTCCTGGCAACACACTGTAGCTATCTGGGCTGTCTGTCCAGGACAGTGGGTTAGTTTTTAGTTGTTAGTGGTTAGTGAGAGAGAAGAGGGTGTAGTGATCTTGCACCGACCCATTGAGTCAATAAAACTAACTCTGGGTAGTGGACTGTGAACCCAGTACTTACCAGCCTTATGTCCGATGGCCTAACAACGACACCACCGAGCCCAGTGGATGGAGACAACAAAAAAAGGTTTCCATTTATTACTAAGGAATGGTGTGATTTTTATGGGTGTGGAACTGTGCCATTTCAACAAAACCACTACAATCATAACTAAGTTTACATTATATGATTACAAATTGATTTTTATGCAGTTTATAATTTAGGCTGGAGTTTGAACCAAAACCTTGGGCATGGTGCTCCATTGTTTCCTAGAATATTGCACCCGAGACCACTGTGTCATGCATTTGTATTATCAAGTGAACACTTTTTTAAAGCCTTCTGAACACATTCAGAAGGAAGGAAATATTTTATTTAACGACACACTTAACACATTTTATTTACGGTTACAGTATATGGCATCAGACATATGGTTAAGGACCACACAGATATTCAGAGAGAAAACCCAATGTTGCCAGTTCATGGGCTACTCTTTTTGATTAGCAGCAAGGGATCTTTTATATGCACCATCCCATGACCTTTTTTATACCCAGTTGTGGAGCACTGACTGGAACAAGTAATAGCCCAATGAACGCTTTACCACTGGACTATGTCCCACCCCCAAACACAATCAGAATACATTCTTAACTAGGGGAACAAAAATAGTCGTTTATTATACTAGAAGCAATACAAATCTTGATGGAATACACCATTTGCTGTCACTGGATTTGAAAGAATTTACAATTACAAAGAAAATTGTGTATAGTGCATCAAAGTGTTTAATATATGAACGGTCCATAAGGAATAACCTGTGGTGTCATATTTTAAATTTAATTTTAACATTTACAACTCTGCAATCGTGATATATTTATACCTAGGTGTGAGTGAGAGAGCATTTTTAAAGTGTCCATATACCACTAAGGTTTCAGGCATATCTGTAGCGGGACAAGTCTCTGGATAGCCTAAGAAAGCAAAATTTACCAACTACTTTTAATGGCTTACAATAATTGTAGGTTTTTAATTTAGTGTGTCACAGTGACCTTGACATACATATTGACAATCTGTTTGGACATCATATGCTATTCCTGTGGACCTTTCATATATTTTAAGGATTAAGTATTTTAACATTTGTTTGGTTGTAATAAAAATGACTAATTTTGCAAGGAATGTTGTTAGCACTAACTCATTAACTATTATAGACAGATGAATGGGCAGCTACTTTACCAGAAAACAATCTATAATGAAAAGTCAAGACTAAAACATGCAAGTGCTAGAATCGTGCAACTAACTACATCTAAAAATGCTAGATCTTTGCAACTGACCTCTTCAAATATTGTTTTATCCAAACAAAGTATTCAGTCAACATTTAATAGCTTTTATGTTCTTTGGAATAAAACATTATTTGATTTGGTCAGGACTTATCACTGGGTCGAAATGTGTTTTTTTTTTTTTTAAATGCTTGTGTTGTTTTATCATATACATTATCCAAACTGACTTTTGTTTCATATCAGTTATTTTCAGACATGATAACTGTAACTGTAACATTTACTGCTGTTACCATACTAGTTACAGTAGTCTGTTCTTATAACTAAAAAGTCCTTTAGTACATTCCACTGGTCAGAGTCCACTAAATATATCTGCATCAACAATTCGACCCCTGATGAATGCAAAGATCAGCATTAGACTACTTGAAATATAAAACTTACTTGTACCATTTTCTTTTAGAGGAGGTGATGGACTTGACATTGTTGAACCATACTGGGGTTCTGCTGGAAAACACAACAAGTTTCACAATATTAATCAAAAGTGCTACAAAATGGTGACACTGATAGTTTAAAAAACAACACAAACACACACAGACATAGACATTAGATTACATTTACACAGATGTGTGCATGCACACACACACACACACATACACCCGCGTACACACGCACGCACACACACACCATTTATGATACAAAGATGTAATTTTATTAAACAAATGTACACAGATGTGTGCATGCACGTGTGCACACATGCACGCATGCACACGCATGCATGCACACACACACACACACCATTTATGATACAAAGATGTAATTTTATTAAACAAATTGAATCAGGATATCAATTCAAACTGATTACTCTAGTCTAGATAATATAAAAATTGCAAACTTTCATGTCCAAATTGTTACTATAAGACTTGAGCCAAGATAATTAATTCTAAACAAATAAAGAAAGAAATAACAAAGAAAGAGACTAACTGTCTAAAATTAGGCTCAACTGGTTAACTCTAATACATGTACTAATATACAATTTACGACATATATTTAATTCAAAGTTTTACTATACCATTAAATAAAATTACTGTATTTACCGATATAATCACAATAATAAAATATTAAAAACAATTTTATAATTGCTAGAAACACAGAATAAAGCATCAGGATTTTATACTAGCATGCATCCATTAACTGACAAATTATACAAAAAATTCAAATAAAAAATATAATTTAATATGCAAATTTGTTTTCCCCCACTTCTCATTACTTCATCCATTACATTTTGCACACAAACATTCTACTTCACTTTAGTAACGGAAGACATAATGAACAAAATTACAAGGTAAATACTGTATGTATTAAATGAAAAGCAATCGGAAAACGATCCGATTACGCCCGGTCAATACCATGTCTAATGGTGATTAAAAATACATAACATCGTTAATAGACCGTAGCTTTTCGAAAAGGATCCCTTTTGTTAGCAATGTCATGCCATTTTCTCTTTGCAACACAACTGTCACATGTCTGCTGAACCGCGACATAAAATATCCAGCAATGATTAAGTCTGGCCAACAGAACAAATAATCAAGGCTTCCTCATTTTGACCGACTTGAGGAGAAAAACAAAATCAACAACAGTTCAAGGAATCATTGAACCGTGGACTACTCGATCCATTAAGTGACCAGCCTCAAACTGACTGATGTTTATGGAACATGAAAAATAAAGCATTCATTGGAAAGAGACAATATGCAGAAAGACAAATTACAGACTGGGAGGGAATAAATCATGACGGGTGCATCATTCACTGACGATGTCCTTACAACATCCTCGTGCTGTCAGCAGCGGGCCAGATTTATGGGAGCCAAGTCAAAAGTGGTTCTTTCCCACTTGCCGACAACAATGGGTGCTGAATGTATTTCTCAATGTCATTGGCCCGATTGTGTCGCCTGGCAGTTTTAATCTGTGTCTACTTCAGCCGTCAAGAGCCCCCGTTTTATAAGTGGACATCCATTTAGAAATATGTTGGAGAGTATTTGTGAGAGAGAATGTGTTGCCTAAGCCGTGAACAAAAAAAACGGTTATCGCCAATAATTGTTGTTTATGATAGATGCCTCTAAAGATACATATATGTGGGAAGCAAATCTAAAAATGTAAATTAAAAATCGTGTTATATGAGGCGACACTTTGATTTTTTTTCTTCTAAATATTTAGTTTGACTGGCTGGCTGGATAGACGGATGGACTGACTGACTGAATGACGGACAGATGGACGGATGGACAGACGGACAGATGGATGAGAAGTAAATTATTTACTTATTGGCTGTCATGCCTCTAAAATGATCATTCCTTATGGTTTATATGTCATATGCTTCTTATATATTGTATTATCAAGTTTTTGTTCACAATATCATATTCCTGTGGAACCATGTTTAATGATCATTTGTTGTAAGAAGAAAACTTTAAGGTTTTGGGGACTGATCCCCATATTATCCCATCCCATAAGCAGATGCTCTACCACACGGCTAATTCCAGCCTCTGGCAAACAAATAACAGAGTAAACAGAGCAGTGTTTTCAGTACAAATATCAAAGTCAACATGGGCAAACAGTGTGAATACCATCCATAAAGCTTTTAGTCCTGTGACAATTATTTTAGCTGGTTTGTCATTTCATGAGGGACTCAATCCACAAACCTGCACTTTGTCATGCTTGGCAAGAACAAGTAATTGAGAATTTACATAATCAATGGACGTGAAGTGTTGTAATGGTCGGGAGGTTTTTTTAAAATGCACGTTCACGTAATTCAATGATGATGACACACTGCATCATGATGATGTGTAAAACATGACCTTACTCATCCATCTTCACATTATTAAACAGATGAAATATCAGAAATATGTGACAACATTTTGTTTTAACATGAAACAATCTAGTTTTAAATGCTCAGGTAGTCTGGGGTGGATGAATGTAGGAATGCAAAAATAACTTTCTGTAATTTGCTCTCGGTCTTGGGTTTTTGTTTGTCCTGATTAATAAAACCAATGTAGTTGGACTTCATAATCAAGATAGATGTCTTCAACCTTCAGTCAATAAAAACACATTAAAAGAAATTTGGTTGGCTTAATTTTTTTTTTAAATTTTTTTTTAAAACATCACCACCACCAAAAAACTACTTTTGTAAAGAATGGCATTTGGGTGTTCACAATGGCGTAGCAAGGTGCTAAAAAGTGGAGGGCCACACATTTATATTTACACACTTTTTCACTATTATAAAGCGAATATAAAGCAAAACATCTGAAAAGTGGGGGGCCACATGCCCACCTCTTGCCACCCCCCACTTCCTATGCCAGTGGGTGTATACCATGGCAAGGATTTCAAACATTCAGTCATTGTGACATGGCGTGCAGTCAGAGGTAGCTGCATGACTTGTTCTAGATCATAACTTGTTCTAGGTCAGAGGCTTTATTGATGGCAGATTTTTGCCACTGGGTAAAAAGTACTGCTGTTGGAAGAAGGGACAATTTCTGATTTTATTTTGTATTTATTTGATACAAATGTTACTATTATAAAATTGCTGTAGCATTGCTATAGGTGAGCATTATCTGCTATGGCAAAAACCTTTAAAAATTGCCGGAGGTAACAAATTCTTAAATGCAAGTCCTTTAATGGTCAGTTGTTAGTGAGTGACAAGTCAATGTATTTGACCTTACTTCTTCCCAATGAGCTGTTTTAGCCAATTCTAGGATATAAGCTCAGTCCTTCAGTACCTACCAGCCTTACATCCGATGGCTTAACCACCGAGGCCAAAAAGGTCTTGTAGCTGGTCAGAAAAAGGAGTACATCTCTTGACCTCTTAACAAGAAAGCAATTACAGATATGAGTACTAACCTGTTGTGGTAGCTGAGGGGACGTCTACAAGTTGATATGTTTGTGTGGAAGGCACTGCGGCAGCTGACGAGACAGACGATGTGGTTGGGATGTATGGAAAACTTGGGTAGTAACCAGCAGCGGCAGCGGCAGAACCGTACCCAGGGTAGTAACTCTCTAAGGCCTGCAAGACACAACAGTACAAGAAAATAACTACCTGTACTATTACATAAACAACACATCATTAGCTAGATAACTTGTGTCTAATCCTTTTGTGTGTGTGTGTATATGTATGTATGTATGTATGTATGTATGTATGTATGTATGTATGTATGTGTATGTGTATGTGTATGTGTATGTGTATGTGTATGTGTATAAATATGTGTATGAGTATATGTATGTACATATATATATACACACACACACACACACACACACACACACTACACACTGTACTATATGAAATAAAATATGTTTTAATCAATCAATGTACTAATAAAATGTTTCCAAATACAATATACCAACAATGGGTACATGTACCTGACAGATAAGATATAGAAAAGAAAGGAATGCGTAATGACACCTCAGCATATTTTAAACTGGCTGCTTAGTGTCGTAACACATGATTACTTTGTCTAGAAAGTGATAACGTAAACTAACAGGTTCCTATACTAAGCAGGAGACATTTTGTTAAGTCTCACATCAAGATTCGCAATGCAAGTTTCAGAGATCGCTACAAAAGATAAAAATGTTAAATAATAGTTACCAATCAACTCTCAGTCAGTTAGTAACTGTCGCCAATAAAATGTTTAAAAACTACACACTTCCTGCTAAGCAACAAGGAATCTTTTATATGCAATCTACAATTTACTACAGACAGGACAGCACGTACTGTGACATGATGTACATAACTGTGGGGGCCACCAATGGAAATTCATTGTACAACCGTAGATTAGCACACTCTGCTACTGAGCTACATTAAATTCCATAATATATAAATTAATTTTTAATTTTTAACTTTCAAATTGCAACAATGCTGCCATAATAACAGAAATAATTGCTGAAAAGAGCAAATCACACCACACGATTTGTTTTTTTAATTCCCTTTAGTTTCATTTAACCATTCTTTACAGTCTTGATAAAAACCAATCTTAGCTTAACACTAGGGCCAAAAATGATCTTAAAGGTCACCTTACTATTTCTTCCAAATATAGTACAAGCACAGATAACAAAAAAACATCCCAAAATAACCAAGTTATCTACAAATTCCTATATTTTCAAAATTCGCTCAAGTGTGGCGAAGGTATGTCTGAAATGAAATACATCGATCATGGCCTGACAAGAAAACGGGCCAATCCATTGATTTCTCCCAAGCTGTATCCACATAAACAAAGGTAGATCTAGGGATGATCGAAATCATGATGGTGCTCGGTAATCGGATCCCCAAAGAAAGACGCCATCTTGACTCGCGTGTCAATGGCTGCAGATTTATAGCGACACATACTGGCGACAGAGACACATTTAACAATAACACGCAAAAATTACCGCTGGGCTATATACAGCACAGATTGTTCCTGTTTTAAAACTATTTCATATTCCCCCAATGGATCTGTCATGGGTCAGGCCTGTGTTACAAATTTAATGGAAAAACAGGCCAGCCAGATATGGTGTTTTTATTATCGGAATCAGCGGGTTCTGCTCAGTTTTTCTGTCAGGAGTTGTTTAAAATTCCAAACAGCTTTTCTTGGCTGGGGGTTTTGATTAATGGGAAATAAATCTGCTAAGGTAGATATATATACATATATATAACAAGCTTAACAACCATAGTTAATAAACTTATTTTTCAACCTGTCAAGTAAAAAGATACCAAAAGATTGGAATATGATATATATTAATTTTGAATCTGAACTGCTAAACTGGGGCTTTTTTCAAGACTAGAATGTGATAGATTTTTATTTTGGATCTTAAACACTCAACTAATTTTTAAATTATTCCAAAAAATTCCAATATAATTCATAAATAATTTTAATGAATTAAAGCAAACAAAAAAGTTTTTAAAAAAACAAAAAAACCACAAAAACAATTATTTTTAATTAAGCTGGTAATTATAGATTGTGAGAACTTACCTGATTTGAATATCCGGCAGTGTTTGAAGAGCAATAGGGTGTATTTTGATTTGTACCTGTAATTAAGAAATTGCACAAATGTTCACATATTAAAACCGAACACTACATCACAAATAACAATCAGACTTCTCTACTGAGGCCACCTACACAAATTGGAATTCAGCATTGTCATATACATGTCAAAAATATACACATTTTTTATGCAAAAGGAAAATACATATATGCACTGCTATTATAGGTATCATTATATTACCTAAGGTGCCCATTAGTGTAAGTTTGACTGAATATTTCAATCATATGCTTATATCAAATGCTTATACCATGAAACATTCTGGCAAGCATCTTTCATTCACCTCATTAAAAGTTCTCTCTGGTTTGTTTTATTTAAATTGTGAACATTGCTCGTAAAAGTAATAATTATTAATGAAAATTCACAACATATAAAGATTATTTGAAAATAAAAATACTGAACATTTTAGTGAAATGAAGATAAGAATACTGAACATTTAGCAACATTACTATAACAAAATTTACACTAAGTTAAAAGGAAATAATTAATGAAATAATGCAAAGTTGGTTTGTAATTTAAGTTTAATAGCAAAACCATGTTATGAAAAATTTAAATTTTACTAATATTCCAGAGAGTACGATTAATACACAAACCACAAAACATGACCATTAAAGACAATACATTTGTTTTAGACAACAATATTGATGTGAACAGATCAAACATGTAAATATGATGCAAATTCAACACAAGTGTACAGTAATTGTGATATGCAACAACATAAATACATGATACAAAAGATTTTCAAGCAGATTTAAGTAAATTATTAAATTTTATAGGATGTAATATCATTTTAGAAAATCTAAATCTACTAATTATGATTAAAATAAAAAGGGTAAGTTTTATCAATGACAGCCAAAAATAAATTGTTTAATATTTAAATGATTTAATGTAAGAGCAGGAATTTCATGCAAACCTATATCTGGAAGAAAAAGGCCAGAAAGCAAATTTAATTTTTAAAATTATTAAGAGAAAATTAGTTCATAATTATTGCAGTTGGGGCAAACCAAAGAAGAATATAAGACTGAGAATGTGTGGAAATAAAATAAAATAAAATAACATATGTAATAGGTATTTTCTACATGTATGTCTAACTCTCTTACCCTTAAATTCATAAATGCCACTTGTTTTTGTTTTAAAATATGTACCGCCATAATTTACTAGTTTATTAAGTAAACATATCAACTATAAATTTCCACCATAAATTTTCAATTTGATTCGATTCAAACATTTTAAAGATAAAACTCCCGAGTTATACATGTAATTGCAAAATCTGTTCCTAAAAGATAAGACACATTACTATTACTGATTAAAAGATAAAATATATTTAGTCCATAAATTTCAATCACTATCTAGAACAGCTGTGGCTTTTAGGGTAAAAGGGTAACATTTTGAGTCTGACCTAAGCACAGAGAGGAGGAGCATTTGCTAGAAGAATAAGGCAGAATAAGAGATCCAGTCAGTTGAATACTAACCATAATAGCCCGTACTGTTCTGATACAGGGAGTTATTGCCTGCCATATAGCTGGGAGGGGTAACAACTTGGGCCTGAGGTTTGAGCTTCACTGAAGAGAAAATGAAATTATTGAGCCTCACTTTCATTACATCCCCTCCCTAGTATGTTAATCAACAACACAACACAGAATATAACAGTATATACAGAAATGGCAATCAGAGTTGGACACAAATTTGTGAGCTTTTTTTTTCACAATGAACATCAAGTAAAATCAGTATGAACTAACCACATAATGGTATCAACATGCATCCTCTGGTTACTTAATTGCAATACAGGTTAATTTTATTTTACTATATGATTAAATGCTATATTAAGTAGGTTGTCTTAAGGACATACAGCTTGCTACATATATGTGGACATCTGAACAAGTAAATAAAATATATTTGAAAACAAATATATAAAAAGATATACAAATAAACACAATTGATTCTTGTTTTAGCCGTGTAAATTTTCTGACAAACTAAAAGACTAACATAGCTCAGAAATTGTGTGCCCAAAACTGATCTCCAGTTCTTTTAACCATACAGTTTGTAAGTCATGCCTATTCATAGCATTCAAGTAGGCTTATATTACATGAATACATTTACTTTTATTTTATGTTTAATTTCCGGTAAAAACAACAAAATTGTGTTTAAAAAATTACACAGTATTAATAAAATTATAAAAATTAAAATGAAATGAACTCCTAATGATTATTATTACAGTAATATTAAATGACTAGTTTATATATGTCCCATTAAATAATATACATATATTTTTTAAATGTCATTTGAAAGATCAGGAAGACTTCCACAAACATTTTTTTTTAAACATTAAAGTACTATTTTTCTGTCTTTTATAAACCACCATAACCCAATCTTCAATACATTTTATAAAACAGAATTTAAAAAAAAAGAAATTGGATGTAATCATGTAAAAAAAAAATCATTGCACCACTTCCATCCTGACCCTTTTAATCCATTCATCTAACACAATGCACCTTCCCACCAACTTTCACAAACAGGTAAAAAAAAAAAGGACCCAGGAATGTGCCAACTAACGATGTGAAGTTGTCAGATCATAGGGATACCCCTGAACCCTCTATAATCAGTCCTTTTCAGTTCATCATATACATAAATAAGTATCCAGGATCATTGCCGTCAAATTTGTAAGCCCCAATCGAAGCTCGCCAAGATCAACATACTTGTCTTTCTGTTGCTAGCTTTTATGTTGCGAGCTGTACAATGGCCGACATGATAAAGTGCTGGAGGCAACGTGTGACTAAATCATGTACAAAATTGTTTCCTTTGATATCTTCCTGCGATATGTAGACTCACACTAGGGTGCATTAATTGCCCCAAAGGCAGGACAAAACCCATAGAGGCCCCGGTAATGTCTCACTGCTATACACACATAATATCAATGTTAATTTGTAGACTCCAGAATCGGGCCACTGGAACAGTTAACAATAACTAATAATGTACTGTGTTCTATTGAACATACAAAAAGTTAAAGTGGAGAGAGAGAGAGAGAGAGAGAGGAAAAGAGAGAAGCGTAAAACATTTTTGTAAAGTAAATAAACTTGGCACTATTGGAGCAGTTAACAATAACTAATATGTACCGTTCTCTGTTGAACATACAGAAAGTCAAAATGGAGAGGGAAGCTTAACACTTTTTTTAAAGTGAATAAACTTGGCACCACTGGAGCAGTTAACAATAATTAATATGTACCGTTCTCTGTTGAACATACAGAAAGTCAAAAGCGGAGAGCGAATCCTTACACTTTTTTTTAAAGTTATAAACTTGGCAGAAGAGTGCTTTAAAAAAGAAATGTTTTTGAAAAAATGTTTACGGAAAAGCTCTCAGCATGTTGCAGGGTTAGAACTGTTTACTATGCCTTTTTGAGTATTTACATTTGCCATAATGGAAAAGAAACATCTGGGTTTGTAGTTAAGAAAATAAAGAAATCTAAGAAAACTGGGACAAAAAAACAAAAAAGACATTCTTCAAAGGGTTCAGTCCTGGTGATAATTGGGTAAGCTAAACAGAAAATCAAGCCAGTTTTTCAACAGCTTTGACTTTTAACGAGTTAATAAATGTTAGCCATAAACCGTTTTCAAAACACACAGGCTGTCAGTAAAAAAACGTAACAGTAGGTTATATAGTAAAATGCTAGGTAATGCAACACAACATCTGTGAAAAGATCAATTTGTATTAATGGAATACATTTAATAATAAAAATATTGGGGACCAAGTGAAATCAATGCATGCATTAGTTAATTCACTTGAAAGATTTTTAATACACCTGTAAAAAAAAATTAGACTTGTTAAAATGCAATTTATGATGAAATGAATAGTCTTGTTTTAAAGTTATACTGATGGAAAGAACTATAAAGAAACATATAAATATAGTATAAATATTGACTTCAATCAAAACACTCATCAAGTCAGCTGTCCCACAGTATAATGTTGTTAAAAGTGTTACTGGCAGTCAGTGCCACAGTACTAACATTAATTACCACATTTCATTTTTTTTCAACTTATTTTCGTGCTTATATCTAATTAAGGTTCAAGCATGCTGCCCTGGGCACACACCTCAGCTATCTGGGCCATCTATCCAGGACAGTTGGTTAGTTGTTAGTGGTTAGTGAAAGAGAAAAGGATGTAGTGATCTTACACCTACTAATTAGTTGTTAAAACGCTGGGTGGAAGCCAGTACCAGGATGCGAACCCTGTACCTACCAGCCTTATGTCTTAACCATAACACCACCGAGGCCAGTATAGAATAGTAGTGAATTACATTTGACCTCAAATACCATGTGTTCTCCTATTTTCTTTCAATCACATAGTACAGACAGTCAGTCCCACATTACATAACTGTGTTTTATACAGGCATAACTACTCTAGTACTTGCGAATTAAGTCTGGTCTCAAATACCATGTGTTCCCCTATTTCTTTCCATCAGTATATATTTATTTGCTTATATCTATTTTAACTTTAAGAATGCTAACCTGAGGTATTCATGTTAGCTATCTGGGTTGTTTGTCAATGGTTAATTGATGGTGGTTAGTAACGGACAAATCAGGTAAAGTATTATATGTTTCAAAAATTGAGGTTGGATCCTGTGAGCTATTAAACAAATTTAAGTCTAGTTTTAATTTTTTTTAAACTACCTATACAAATAGCATGCAATGAAATTTTGGTAAGTATGGGTCCTGATCTGGTATATATCTATAAATAGGGCCCTGACTTAACATATTTAAAGTGGGGCCCATGATAAGGCATATATAAGTGGTACCTTAATTAGGCACATGCAAGTTGAACTCTTAATCGGGCATATACAAATGGAAATGAAATGTTCCATTGCTAATATACACTAGTGGAAAAAAGTTCCTGTGCATGGTAAAATGTTGAATAAAATCATAATCGCAAGTTGTAAAATAATAACATGTTCAGGAGATATGTGCCCAACCAATATGTTCAAAACTTTATCTTCGATATTGCAACCGCACGTGTTGTTCGTGTGCCACACATGCAAGACTCGTAACCAGATTTGCTGATCACGTGGAATAGGTGCACATGTCCTTGTTAATTTTGCAATGGAAAATGGTAGAGGCCTAAACCACTGTCTAGAAAAACAACTCTGATTAATTTTAAACGACTTTTATGCCATGCCACACCTATCTGAATTTAAACGTCACCGCATGGTCGGGATGCTCGAAATAGGAATGGCGCATATCGAGGTCGCAAGACGTTTTGGCATTCATTGAATCATGATACAGAATTTGTGGCAACGTTACCAACAGCAAGACAACACCAGAGACAGGACAACCATATTCGGGTAACACATCTTCTGAATCGATTTCGGGCGGCAACTTTGACAGCCAGAACCATCCCTGGGTTGAGAGCAATCAAGTGCTAGGACAGTTCGCAACCGTTTATTGGAGCACAACATCAGGCTGAGACGCCCAGCAATACATCCTATTCTGCTATGACGTCACCGAAATGAGCATCTAGCATGGAGTAGACGGCACTTATGATTCACCTGTCACGACTGGTCAGGTGTGCTATTCACCGATGAGTCCAGATTCCATTTGGACAGTAGTGATGGTCGAAATCGAGTCTTCAGACGTCTTAATGAATGCTACTCTGACGCTTGCGTTGTGCAGCGTGCAGGTTTCGGCGGCAGGAGCGTCATGGTGTGGGGAGGCATCAAATCAAACGGGAGGATGCAGCTGGTGATTGTGGCCGTATGCTACAGGGATGAGATCATAAGGCCGCATGTGCTCCCGTTCCTTCAAGGTCAACATGGCACCGTCATGTTGCAGCAAGACAACGGTCGCCCTCATGTCGCACGTGTAGTGACCGACTTCCTGAGACAGCAGAATGTCAACACACTGCCTTGGCCCGCTGTTTCGCCTGACCTGTCACCCATTGAGATGGTATGGGATGAAATGGTGAGAAGCCTACGTCTCCTGCCAAACCAGCCATTGACCTTGAACCAACTGGGTCGTGATCTTGTTCAGGTCTGCAACAACATCCCACAAGGGTTTCTGAACCATCTGGTGTCATCAATGAGACGTCGTTGTCAGGCCTGTGTGCACGCACACGGTGGCCATACACGGTATTGACAATGTGAACTCACTTTCGACGCCACCCCTCATTATGACCCAGAGGTTGGTAACAACAATGCCAGATGTTTTTTCTTCTGGATTTGGTATTGTGCGTAAATGCCAAATAAATAATGTGTGAAATAATTGTGTTGATTTAATTACAACATTTTTCCACTAGTATATAAATATATATATATATATATATATATATATATATATATATATACTGTATATATAAATAAAAATATAAATAATGAATTAAACAAAAATATTAAATAAGAAAAAGGGTTAGATGACTCACATGGTTCTGTGGTGTAGCCAGCGGGCAGCATACTATACGGATTCTGCGTGCCCTGGTATGGGTAGCCCGACTGGATGAAGGACGAGGAGTTCTGACCGCCCACGTATGCCATGGTGGCAGAGTCGGCGCTGGCCGTTGTCGTAATGCTGCTCTGCACGTCAGTTGTACTCACTACGCTGTTCTCTTCAGTGGACGGAGTAGATGAGGTCAAAATCTGAGGATATGAAATGGCAACATTTCTGGAAAAAAAGAAAAAATGCATATTAAAAAACAATTTATAAAAAAAAAAGTGCAAGTACAAAAATTGTTAAGGTCAACAAGCATTTGGAGTTACAAAGAACATGTGAAGTTTTTTATATGCACCGCCCCACAGACAGGATAGTACATACCACAGCCTTTTATATACCAGTCATGAATGAACATGTACTGCAAGTATTGGGATGGACTACAAAAATGTTATAATTAATAATTTATGGAAGATGTTAAAATTCTGTAATTTAATGGTATAAAAAAGATATGATAGTTTTTATTCATTTTCTTTGTAACATCAGTTTTCATTTGTTTTATAAGTGTATGCTGACATTAAACTCCTTCTCCTGATGTATTGTTTGCATTCTAATAAAACGTTGATAAATGTAAAGAATCTCTTATACAAATATATCCTCCATTTATAAGCGAAAGAGTTCCACCATAACTCTGTTAACCTCTTTACATATTAACATACATGTACTTCATTTTGAACAGCAAGTACCATTCTTAGTTAATTAGACCATGATACAACAACAACAACAATAAGAGATTCCACAACAGATAAACATGGTGCATGATGGGTATTCTGTCATGATATCCCTCCCTTCCAAGGTGCTCCCAGGACAAAGAGGCCACTCAGAGATAGTGAAGTAGAATCAAGTGCTATTCTCTGCTGTACGGCCACATCTGATTGGGCTATTATTTTCTACAAAGTGTTTCCTTCACATCAAACAGGTCTAATGTTGATACTGGCCAAGGTGTCAAACACCCCCAAGATAACACTCTTAGTACGTGCTACAACACTTGGAGGCATTCAACAACAAACATAAACATAAATGTCAAACACCAAGCTGGTGGTAGTGTAGTGGTTAAGCCACTAGCCTTCAGGCTGGTAGGTACTGGGTTCACACTCTAATTAACTATGAACAAATAAACCATTTCATTTCAACTTATTTTCGTGCTTATATCCAATTAAGGTTCAAGCACGCTGTCCTGGGCACACACATCAGCTATCTGGACTGTCTGTCCAGGACAGTGGGTTAGTTGTTAGTTAGTTAGTGGTTAGTGAGAGAAAAGAGGGTGTAGTGGTCTTATACCTACCCATTGAGCCCTTAAGAACTCGCTTGGGGTTGGAGCAGGTACCGGGCTGTGAACCCTGTACCTACCAGCCTGTAGTCCGATGGCTTAGCCACTACGCCACCGAGGCCGGTCAAATAAACCATAAAGCACTGTCCTGGCCTGGTGCTTATAACACCTTTAGAGTCTAGACTGAAGACTCTATTAAAGTCTGAGACACATGGGTGAAAGTTGAACATTTTGAAAAAACCTGAAAAAAATTCTGGGTGCTAGAGCTTCTTATGGTTCCAGGGCAAAGCCATGACCAGGGGGGCCAGATGGCCTCCTGAAGAAAATTTTGAAGAAAAAAAAAGATGCTTGGGGTTAGGGTTTTAAACGAATGACAATGACCATTATCTGATTTCCGGATCTCATCTGAGTCAGTCTTGTCGGAATCGAACGAAAGGATCGGCGATCTCAAAACCCAAAAATGCACACTTACTGCATCTGCTAGATAAGGGAATTTTCTTGGAATGAATCATTGCTAAAACTAGGTTGTAGAATTGAACTTTTTGTTGAACTTCGGAGTAATCATCTATCAAAAATCGGGAGAAGTTGGATCATAACCCCTACCCCACCCCCCAATGAAAATCTCAAAGAAAGAAAGAAATGCTTTATTTAACAACGTACTCAACACATTTTATTTATGGTTATATGGCATCAGACATATGGTTAAGGACCACACAGATTTTGAAAAGAAACCTGCTGTCGCCACTTAATGGGCTACTCTTTCTGATTAGCAGCAAGGGATCTTTTATTTGCGCTTCCCACAGGCAGGATAGCACAAACCATGGCCTTTGTTGAACCAGTTATGGATCATTGGTCGATGCCAGTGGTTTACGCCTACCCATTGAGCCTTGTGGAGCACTCACTCAGGGTTTGGAGTCGGTATCAGGATTAAAAATCCCATGCCTCGACTGGGATTCGAACCCAGTACCTATCAGCCTGTAGACCGACGGCCTAACCATGACGCCGGTTTTCACTATATGGATACCAAGGTGAAAAAAAAAAAAACCCACATCTGAAACATGACAAAAACAAACACACCCTTCCCTGTAAATATGCATAGACATTAGTTCAGTGAATATGGTTTACACAGGTTTCACTGTATAAAAACATTTCACATGCTTATATTTCCTAAACTACGGTATATACTTTCTTTAATTCTACCACCATATATGTGAAGGAAAGCTAAGACTATTAACATTCTGTCTGGTG